>JANIJG010012859.1:92018-154208 GCA_024611175.1 Megaceryle torquata | reverse complement strand
AAGCACACACTGGCTGCTCATGTCCAGCTTCTCATCTACCAGCACCTCCAAGTCCTTTTCTGCAGGGCTGCTCTCTACTGTCTCTTTCCCCAGCCTATACTGACAGTGGGGATTGTTCTGGCCTAGGTGCAGGTCCACCCATCAAATCCGTATCTCTCCAACTTGGCAAGTAGGATGGTGTGGGGGACCTTGTCAAAGGCCTTGCAGAAGTCCAGATAGATCACATCTCCAGGTCGTCCCTTATCCACTGACACAGTCACTCTGTCGTAGAGAGCCACTAGTTTTGTCAGGCAGGATTGCCCCTTAGTGAAGCCATGCTGGCTGGCCTTGATCACCTCCCTGTCCTCCATGTGCCTTATCAGGCCTTCTAGGAGAATCTGCTCCATGACCTTCCCAGGCACAGAGGTGAGTCTGACAGGTCGGTCGTTCCCAGGGTGCTCCTTTCTACCCTTTTTAAAGATAGGTGTAACATGTCCCTTCTTCCAGTCCCTAGGGACTTCACCTGACTGCCAGGACTTCACAAATATTCTTGAGAGTGGCTTGGCAACTACATCTGCCAGTTCACTCTGAATTCTGGGATGCATCTCATTCTTAGATGTTCTTCAAGGCCTCTCCTACTGTACCACTGAATTCTAATTAGAAATATGCACTGACACCCCTAATTTGTGGCACACTAGAGGTGTGGCTGTTGTCACAACAATTTTGTCTAACAGTGAAACACCTTCAAATTAAACAGGTATTTATAAAGAACAATATAACTAATTTGTTGTTGTTGCTGTTCAATAGTCGATATACGTTGGAGATATCCAATATGGGATATAAATGGTCTTGCATTGCTCTTGCATCTTCCATAAATTTGAATTATTTGACACATTACTTAGAACACAGGTAAAAATATTTGGAATAAATCATACATACTCTGTGCAGGTCCTCTTCATGCTCAACTTTGTTGTCTTTCTGTATTCTAAATCACGTGCATCAAATTTTCACTCCTCTTACCTTTAACATGCAGCTCTGAAACTGCAGTTATACGTAATTTTCATTTGTTGAGGAGTGATATATAATCTCAACTGAAATTAAATAGTGTCATCCTGTGTTTAGTATTTATTGATACAAATTTAACTTGCTCGTATTTCAACCTCCAATCTTCCCCTGAATAATCTCTATTTAATTATGCATTCCACCTCTCTATTGACCTTTGAAAATATCCCTCATGACTACCAATCAAAAATGATATAAATTAGAAATTCTTTTGAATCCTTTTGCAGTATTTATCATCCCACTCCCCAAGTTATTCAGCACTTCAAGTTTCTTCTCAAAACCTGCCTCCCTAATACTAAAAAGTCAAAACCCCCAAGCCCTTCCGTTTCCCTAAAATGTCAACTAATCATTAACATGTTACTCTCCATTTAGCAAGGATAAGACAATTGAATACATGAAGAGTCCAGAGTTGTTATGTAATGGCTAAAAATAAGGAATATTAGGGGTCTATCATTCCATTTTGTGTCAAATAAGCTTGTTCTTAGAGAGAAGAAACGATAGCTGTACTTTCCTGTATTTACAACTTACTATAAATATTTAGCATTTGATGAAAGACTCAACTAAAAAAGACTCAAAGAAGAAATAAAGCAGGCAAAATTCTAGACACATACAACCCCCCCTCCCACTTTATTTACTCACTGTTACAAGATACATAAACAACCAAGCTGCCATTTGAGGTGCAAAAGGACCTTCTCTTCTAGCTACCTGTCTCCTAGCTTATTACACCATACAGGAGAGTTCAAATTTAGCATCAACTCACCAGCTAGTAACTTTAAATGTTTTTCAGCATGTAGAAAAGAGCGACTGCTTTGCTAATTTCTATGACCTTAGCATGAAATTCACTTTACCCTCCTGAAGCCTACGTATTCCGACTCTGCTCAGAGACATAAAAGTGAGTGGCTCAAGGGAGTGAAATCCATCTCTTCTAAGCTGTGGCCAGGATGGGTTATAAGACACAAACATGGGTTCTGGCAGTGGTAACAGACTAATGCTTTTGTACTTCTCCGAGGTTAAAAGAGACACATCACAGGGAATTTCCACAACTGGCACTCGGTGCACGTGTGAGAAATGGCGGTTATTCTCTACAGCCCCAGGAGTGGGAAGACAGACTCACGTAACGGACAAGTGACTAAATCATAGACATTAATTCCAGGAAACACAAGACTTCTACTCCAACTCTTTTATGTGACAGTAGGCATAAAATACCTTCCAACACTCTGCAATAAATGGAAGACCTATACTGCACATAGTCAAGAATTTCAGAACTGCAACGTGCCACAAAAGAAAAAACAAGGCACAACTTTGGGCATATTTCACCTAAAAAGTTCCATGTATGTAAAGAAGCCTAAGGACGTAATCAGCAATTTTACAAAACAGTGGCAAAACAACAGCAGTGGTCCTAGCAAAGCAGGTTTAATAAGCCAAAGATAAAGGAAATTTTTGGCCTTGAAGGGTGACTGGCAATAACTCTGCCATTTGCATTAATAACGGTGCAAGTACATTGGAAACATCCAGCAGTCCAGATTACATGGACTTTATTAAATACTGCTCAGAAAACAAAAATTAGGCTCCTTTCTACACTGCTTTGTGTTCCAGCAGTTTTAGAGATTCATTTCTGTGATCATTAGAAGTCTTTATCATTTTAAATATGATCTCGTACTGGTATTACCATTTAAATTAGAAGTTTCTCTTCTCAACTTGGTAGTAACTTCTATGCTTGTCTTACTCATGAAAGACTAATCATATTCACATACAGGTCTTTGCTTAAGTGAAGCAAAGTTCTTAAACTCTGCCTTTCAAAAGCTCAGCCTTTACAGGAGAGATGCTCCAGCACTTTGTAATAATCTTAATGGCTCTTTACTGGATTCTTTGCAGCAGCTCTATGCTTCTCTTGTACTGGGGAACGCAGAACTGGAAGAAGCCACTCTCGGTGTGGCTTCACCAGTGCTGAGTAGATAGGAAGGGCTTGCTGGCAATACTTTGTCTAATGCATCCCACGATACCATTCCCCTTCTTTGTAGCACAGGTAATGACTTACTCCTCACAATTTCAGTTTGTACATTAGCCTCCATTTTATACAGCTTTGATCATCTCCCGTGTATCACCGGCATGTGGCTCAGAGCTCAGCCCACATTTGATAACACCATGTTGCCAGTGAGGTTATGCTGACTGTCCATGCCCTCTGTGAATTTTCAAGAAGAGGAAGTAGCCTGTGTCTTTATGTTAGCTTACCTAACTTTCCCCAGCTCAGTCCAAGGCCCACTGGTGGCCCTGGAAGTCTTTACTTTTGTGCACCTATACGCACCTACGTGTAATACAGCCCTGATCCTGAGCAAAGATTTCATACTGTAGATCGTTGTCACTGAACTCCCATTGGGATTGGACACGTGATTATTGGAATAAATCACATTATGAAACAGCACTTTTTATCTGACAACATAACCAAACTTTCCTCCAGAACTTTCAAGGTGATGTCTTTCACTGCAGTCAAAACCTGCCCACAGCACCACTGAGGGCTTCAGAAGCACAGGCTGTTGATATCAAGTGAATGTACCTAATGCATTTGGTAGCAGCAAAGCAGCTAATTAATACTGCTAATGTCCTGAATATGTTATTCCCTTAGCTATTAATGAATATGGGAGGGGAAAAAAAAAAGCATAGTAGAAGTTGTGTAGGTAAAAGTTTTGGTTAGGTTTATCTTTCGAGACAGTTTGATTAGATAGATTAAGTTTCTGTGCATCTCTCTGAAGACCACGGTAATAACCAGTGTCGTGACTTTCAAATCCTCTGAACTGCAGAAGGGAATCAAACATGGTTGTCTTTTTATCCCAGCTTTTACTCTTTAGAATTCTAAAAGCTTGCTTTGCTCATCTGTCAAAGGGATGGCATTAAGGGGATCACTGTTGACAAGTGATAGTACAAATTATGCAACACAAATGACATTTCACTACCTCTTCTCTGATATGCAATTCCCACTCTCAATCACTCCCTATTCTATGAAAATATTAAACCACAGATCCAACTGCAGAAAAAGTGAAAGTGTAGGCGTCTCTTGATATCTTGCTACTGAACAAAAATATGTTCTGAAGCCCACACCTATAATTAAGTTTGTGAAAGTGGGTTCCATTTAAAGTCCCCCAGTTCCTGTGGGGATCTTCAAATATAAGCATACAGATGTCATCACAGGGCTCTGCGGTCTTTTAGAAGTACATGTTAACAGTTGTGAAAGGTCTTGCATTAAATTCAAGGTAAACCAACAACCAAACCCAACCAAAATCATTAGGCTGTACTTCATCACAGAGGTTTCTCCCTATGCAAGGAGAAAGTGAAAAAATTATGTGCTCTTCCAGTTTGCCCCTCAACAAAGGTTATCTCAGACCCATACAACCCATCAGATCCTGATGAGTTCTCTCATGTTCTTCCAAGGTTTAGATGGACAAAAGTTCAACAACTACATATTGTGCAGAGATCTGAAGAGGATTCTGAGAAATCAGGTTGCAGCATTCCAGCCACTCAGGTCACAGCAACAGCAATCAAAATGCCAGAAGTATGTCTGCACTCGCGGTGGTGAGAAGAGAAGCAATTCCAATAGCTAGAACACAGCCACAATCAGCATGACATGAGACAATCTGCAAACACTGGCTGCACTGCGCTAGGTAGAAAAAAAAAAAAAAAAGAGGTTTTCAAGTTTTAGTGCTGCACTCTTATCACTGCGGTGAGACAATTTAGTCCTTAGACATTACAAATCAGACTAGAAGAAGGCTGACTGTCTCAGAGGAGGAGGAGGACTGGAGGTGGTGGGTTTTTTTACAGTAGATGAGATTATTCCCTTCCCATCAACATATGTTGATATTCTATAAACTGTAATATAGATGCCAAAAATATAGAGTAATATAAACAGCAAAATAATTTTGAGAGTCACCTGAAGAGATTGCATGGGCACCCTTAAGGATGCTGTTACCAAGGAAGTCTCTGTTCATGTAATCTGCCACCACAAGCTCTGTTTATACATAGAGTCAACAGTATAGAGGAGGGCCATTTTCATAAGTTTCTGTTTTGGAACAAAAAAAGTTGACCGAAAACAACCTGTGAACATTTTCAGAAGCATACAACTGACTCATTTTGGCACCTGACCTCAAGACACCTTCAAAGCACAGAAATTCTGAAATGAGCAAGAGGGTTATAAGATACACGAGAGAAAGAGAAATGGGATTAGAGACAGAAGTTTTGCCACAAGGCTGTATTTAGATCACAAAAGCAGAACAAAAGAACAAATAAAATGGTATTAATCTATTTTTGCCCAAAGCTTGAAAAAGCTCTTGTGTCAAAAATCGTCCCTCTAAGTTACACTTGGTATTCCCATTATATATTTTATCAACTGCTTTTTATTAGCAATCTTATTACCGTTGATGTGCACAAGAATAGCAGCGGTTTACAAATGAACAGAATTGGACTGCAAAGAGTACAAACCATACGAATTGTTACAAGTTATTTACTGGCTTAGTATAAATCTGCATATAGATTGAGGAAGTCAGTCATAAAGCACCTTCAGGTATGCCTCGAAAGATACAATTATGAAGGTACTTGGGAGCCTTCTATGCACACAATGGGCTACTACAAATGGAAGAAAACAGTTCAATTTGTCAAACATGCTTAGGCATCTCTTTTTATTTGGGAATTATTGTATGCTATGTTGTGGAAGAAAAGGAAATATAGACCTTGCCTTATTGCTAAAGAGTAAGCCACTGGAGTTCTTTGTAAAGTAGGATTATACTGAATTTAAGGATAAAAATCCCATATTCTAATGCGATTTAGGATACAACTCCCTATGCAAGTTTTCCCAACGTTGATCACTTTTCAAAGCTGATTTTAGTTCTGCTGAGTAAATTATCCAAGAATCAGTCAGATTATGAGGATAAAATGAAACTAGATGAACGTGTTAAGAGCATTAGAACATAAATCTGCAGTGTAAGTCACAGTTCAGCTGAATGCTGCCCCTTGAAGAAATTGATGATACAGTCCCTAAGGATGCCTTCTCCCCTGCTTACAGAAACCACAGCTACTGTCAGGGAAATAGAAAGTGCTTCCATTTACTGTGTATAGCACAGTCCGTTCCTAAAACATCTTCCATTTTAATATTTCTTTGTAAGAGTTTACAACAATAAGAGAATAGCTGAAGGTAAGTTATTACTTAATTGAAAACATGGCTCTCATTTATGCTTTAATCCAAGTAAAGCCTGGGCACTAACAACGAAACCAGGACCACGACTTCTGAAAGTTAGGCTGTTATATAAAAAGACCAATTCTTTACAATCAAGCAAAATTTCTTTAATTAAGATAGGAGTGTTTTATGGATATATGAAAGAGGACAGTCATCCTCAATACATTTAATTTTTGCTATCTACTGCATGATCTACATGAGGCCATTTAAGTTCTCTTAAATGTTTGCATCTTTAATTGGGAAGACTATTTCTCAGGGAGATATATTAAAATATTTCCAAAGTTTCAACTAATCATTGAATCTTATTATTATTCATGGGAGTTCTGCTGTTAGTGTCACACATAATGTAATTTCTAGCTATATTAATTAATGTAATTTTGGAGTGGTCTCCCCTTATTGCTTCTCTCCTCTCTCCTCAACCTGTCCCTTGTGTCATTTTGTCATCATGTTGAGCAGGGATAAAATTGTCCTGTGCAATATACCATTTGACAAAATCAACCTTATATCTCTTGGACTGCCTCTCAGCCAGGGGAGCCAGTCCATAAGGGAATTATTCGTTACCAGAGCTGTCATTAAGGACACTGAACCCTCTCCAAGTCCATAATATGTGAACTTGCAAAAGTCAATAAACCTCTGAAAGGACCTTAAAGTGTGATATGAGCATTTAATCCTTTGTTTCTTTTGGAATCTTTAACCAAAGTACTCAGCAGTTGAACTCTGATAAAATTAAAAGGTAAACCCTAATTAGAATGACACGGTGCAGGCTTTTACTCTAAGGTTCTCTCAGCACATTCTGTATAAATATCAGTTTATGAAGGCTTATAACTCAGAGGTGAAAAGGTTTCTATGGACTTGGCTAGCAAGGTCCCTAGCACATCGTAAAGCCCCATTTTTAGCCAGGTTTCGTATAGAATTAAGTCCTACTCAAGCAAAGGGTGCACATTCATACTGCATTTGCAGGAGAGGATGCCTAACCTAGCAACTTTGGAAGCTACTGGCTAACTACAATTAAGTTAGACAAAAAGTGCAAGGAGAATTTATTTTCCTGTGTGTTCTATGGATATAGGTCATTAGATGAGAAGCTGCAGTGCACAAGTCATTTGTTAGTAGATCAGATAGGATCCAGTGATGCACTGAAGTTCACATCCCACTGGCAGTCTTCCCAATCACAAAATGCACAAGTTTAGAAAAGCTTTACTCATAGAAATAATTACTTGCTTCAAGTGAACTCACATGCACATAAAAATACACGCAAAACTGATCAAGTATAATATGTTTTGACTATCTGGTGATATCTACATAAATGTGTTATGCCAGGTACATCACCTATGACAATTAGTAGAGGACTACAGTACATCCCCCCACCCTCCCTTTTCCAGTCTCAGACACTTACATTCTGCTCTTTACTGCTGAATTAACGTTTTGGCCAAATTTATTGCCATAATTTTTCAAGAAAGAAATTTTTTTTTTCCTTTTTTTATTTTTTTTATTTTTAGCCACTATTGACATATGAAAGAAACGAAAATTAGAATGAAATGCATTAAGACTTTAAAACTTTGCTTAGGGATAAGGGTCACACTTTTGTTCAAGGTATTCAGGAGCTCTGAAAGAATGCATCTGTGTGAAAATGAGATTCCTTTCTCTTTGGAATGCTAAATTTCTACAGACCAAAGTGAGAAACTACTCAATAATACACACAACACATCCATAACAAAGGTAAATTACTTCCTGGCAGTGCTTTTCATCTCAAGCCTAATTGCAACGTCCCTAAAAAAATCTTCTGCTGAAATTCACTAAAATTAATTCCTTCCTAAGTCTATTTCCCTTTACGACTTTACACTTTTCTAGGACTTTCAAAGTACTCTATGGAAAGAACTGCTTTATCAGCAGAAAAATCAGCAAATTAAGGTCTAGATTCTTTTTCCTTTGACATGTAGCTCTAGAGCTCTGAAAGCCTCTTTTTTTAAGCTTCTATCTTCAAATAACACTGCTGTGTCACAGCTCTTTTATAGTTCAGTCTCCTGGATAATTTGCTTGTCTTGTTTCGAACATGCAGTAAAAATTTTAAGAAATTAATAATTACTGGTAAGACTTGAGGTTTGAGTAATTTGAGGACGAGCATAAAACAAAACAGGCTTGGCATAAAACTTCCACTAAAAAATATTCTTAAGAGGAAAAAAAAAGATAATTGGAGAAGAACAACATGGGTTTGGGCAAAAGAGGAAGGAAAGCAGATTAACTTTAATACTGGTTTACATCACATGCAATAAAAATGAAGCATCACCCTGGAACAGATAGCCTAAAAATGTTAGACCATTAAATTCTTTCTTGTTTCATCCTGACTCTCCTGTTGTGCTCTGGCTGTCCAACTATGTTAACTGAAATAGTTCAAAGAACAGAGTCTCAAGCATTCAACAGCTGATTTTGCTCCCAGAGGTGCTGAACTGGCAAAAGTGGAAACGTGGTGCAAATATAATTAGCCAGAAAGGGAGGATGGAGTACTAGAGCATTTTAGGGCCAGAAAATAGAATAGGAATGAAGAGGTGAGCATGAACTAGGCTTAATTAGAAAGGCAAAGGAATTGCGGAGATAACGAATCTACAGCTTTCCAATATGCAGATAAAATTATGTACCTATGCATAAAAAGAAATAACGCCTTTCTTCTGCCACTGCTTGTGAATAAGGTGTCCTTCAGAACTGGGTCTCCATGGTAATAAGGGCCGGGTAAGTAGTTTTGCAGAGGTCTGCACAGCCCGTTCACAGGTTTCTCACGGAGCTAAGAATCAATATTTTGGATAAATCAGTACTACAGTCACCCACCATGCCATAACTCAAGGGGTATTCCCTCAGAAAGAACCCAAACAATCTACACCCTCTTAAGATGAAGGTTCATAACCAATTTTCCACCAGATGAAAATAAAGCTAAGCAAGAGGGGAAAGTATTGTAACATTTCCTCAAAAATTTCAAAAGTATTCAGATGGTGAAGGGGAGATGCCTTTAGTCTTACGCTTTAGAAAAAGCAGAATGTGACACCACCCTGTTTGGAAGGGACATTGCAAAGAATATCTCATTCAGGGACCCAAACCTAACCATGACACAAACCAAATCAACCATCACAAGTAGTAGAATCATAGTAATAAAATCTAACCCATTAGTTTTATGTAGCAGCTGTAACTTCAGTTGGAATTTCCAGCATTTAAAGGTCAAACGCATTGCCCCGCAGAGAACACCAGAAGCTTTGGTCAGAATTGGGGATGTACATTCCCATCATTAGTACTGCAGTTTCTGGGTATCAAAAACTCAACTGTGGGGAAGCAATTCATTACTTCACACCCCCCCTTTCTCTGGATACAGATAGAACCATTACACATTCCTCTTGCAAAGCACTTCTGATGTAGCATCAGCGTGCATTAGATTTCCCGTATCTTATTTATAATACATGTCCACATGTTATGATAACTCGGCTGTATAATATCCCATGCAGGCAAATGTGAAAATCACTTCTGCTGAATAGAAATTACTCACTTTGATTCTGCAGGGGTTTGCTTTGTCAAAACCCATGTAGTATTTAGTAAACTAATAATTGTTCAATTGTGGAGCACAAGAAGTGTAAAATTATCGTAACAGAAGTGGAGAGAATGAAAAGAACAATGTATCTGACCTCATTTGTTTGACTGTTAAGGGTGTTTCATCTAATTTACAAGGTCTAACCTTGTGTGATGCAAATGTAGAGAGCAAATGTACCTTTTTATCTCACAGACACTAATTAGTTATGCTATAGATCATACTATTTTTGCTCTAGTTAAGCAATAGGACCCATAGAAATTGGCAGTGAAAAGGATCCAAGAATGATTTTTATAAAATACTATAAGCTTAGAAAGGTTGAGAAAAACTGTGAAGATTATTTAACATAATTTCACAATTTGGTATAGCTCTTTCTCCTCAGCTAAGGGAAAAAAACCCAACCAACCAACCAAAAACAAACACCCCCAACTCCCCCACCCACCAAAAAAAAAGTCATTAAAAATTAGAAGTGAAACATTTTCAGAAATGCTTCATTTACTTGGAAGGCTTTTCTTTATTTTCCTAAGACTTCAGAAAGGTACCAACCACTGACAGAAAACGGCCCTGCATTACCTCAGGTCCATGTGCTAGGAGACATTCAGACAGCAGGACCCATAGCATTGCATTCTGCATTTCAGAGAAAATGCATCACCTGTTCTAAAGAGTTAAGTAGAAGAGATTTTGGAGATGGAAATAGTGAAGCAATGCCTCTGGTAACCTCTGGATACTTCTGGTAACCCAGACCAGAAGCGAACCAGGGCAGAATTTGAACCTACTTGCTCCATAATTTACAGGTAAAAAGACACAGATGGATCGGGTTGTAGATGTGAACGGGAATAAAACGCACTTCACTGAGCTATAGAGTGATATGCACAGCACGGAGTCAAGTAGAAGGGTGCTAGTTCCCCCCTCTGCCCCAGGTTTTGTTGCATCAGACTTCAGATATCGTTCGCAGCTTTTGTTCCTCAGTAAGTTTTGTAAAGTAAAAAATCAACACTTGCTCAGCTGACAGATTTTGTTCCTGTGCTAGCTGAATTACCCTAACAACAGTGCAGAGCACATGCTGGCATCAGGCCAACAACCTCAATTTGGGTGGCTTCTCTAACACATATCAAGAGAAGAGAAAACACATCTCCGCAAAACAATTAGGTAAAAATCAGAAGGTGATAAGATGGAAAATTAGTGTACTTAGATAGAATTTAGGACTGAAGCTTTTCTCCTTCCCATTAATCCAGTGATGGATTATACCACTCTGTCCCCAATACATTTGTTTTAATTAAAGAAAAATGAAGTATGGACCATGCTCATTCAATATTTTAGGTCAGTACCACTACAGAATTTTGTGCACGTATATATCCTACCTATCCCTTCCCTTACAGTCTAATGAGGTGATATATCAGGGAGAAGGGTGAAAAGCTCAAAACCTTTAGTTTTAAATCTGGGGTTTTTTTCCTCATAGATTTCCTTCTGAAAGTGAAAGCACTCCCCACCCTTATCCCCCATCAACAACAACAAAATCACCTCCTTTCTTTTCAGCTCCTGTCCTACACTGCCTACAGAATCTCAACCATGGCAAGAAGAGACTAACCAAGATTGCCCTGTGGCTTCATTCCAATCCTTATCTGTTTGATTTTGTATTTCTATTTGATGTTCCTGGACTTCCTAGCACAACAGGGCATTGGCCCATGACAGGAACTCTAAGATGCAACTGTAATACAAATAAATAAGAAATGTTTAAGAATGCCTTCTAGTTAAGGGAAACCAAATAGCCCGGTAGGTCCCAAAAGAACATTTTTTTTCAAGTTTTAAACACATATATTTTCTTAAAAATATTTTTTACTTGTCCCCTGAGAACTGATCAGATCTGTCTGAGCTAACAGTAATTTACTGCCAGTGACCAGAGACTCAGGAAAATGTCTACTTAGGAGACAGAACTTAAAGAGACATTTACAACAAGGAGCAGCATTAGGAAGGTTCATCAGAATACACCTAATTATCTTGTGCATTATAAAAGAAAAAAAAAAAACAACAAAGGAGCAAAATATTGATATTAAATGAACAAGGTTTTGTTAACAATTGTCTAAATCTAAATTTTGAGCAAAATAATTTAAATAAACTACATTCGGGGGGGGGGGAAGCTTTTATTTCATTTTGATAGGCTGTTTATTGACAGTGGTGCTCATATTCAAAAAACCCTACTTATAATGGTGGAACTTTACAAACAACAGCCTTTTGAACCTGGGTAGTTTGTAGCAATCTGCCATGGTAAGCTGGCTTGATGTTCTAGATGTTGGCACTTTGTTGCATTTTAAAGTTCAGATCAAGTTTCTGTCTACTTGGTTTTTATTATTTCAAGGTCTTTGCTAAAATGTCTGTACAACATACTGCTGCTCAGTCACATTTATTTGTGCTTATTATCTTACGCTATTTTTGCCGGAAAGACTGACAATTATGCATTTGCAGAGGTAGTAGATCAAAATCCTCTGAACACTCTGGTGTTTGCTCTGGGCTTAATACTCCCTGATACTTTTGCTATCAGTAGAATTCGCTTGTTTACCATTGCTATCTCTATTTAGATCATTTATATAGATGAGAAACAGTGTGAGGTCGCACTGCTGACTCCTGGGAGGTCTCATTTGTTATCTTCTCCCAAATGAACAGCAGCTACTTTTACTACTGTTTGCTATTTTAAGCCAGAGCTCCGCTCACACCTGTGTTCTCACTTACACTTCACAAAGATTTGAGTTTAAAAGAGATTAAGCTAAGTGGGCACCAAATTCAGCAAAGGGGAAAAAGGTTTCCAAAGGGAAAAAGAAAAAAAAAAATTAAATCCTGGGCCAATGACAGGGAGAAGTATGTAGTTTTTACTGCCCAAAAGCAGAGTGATTATATATGCTAGTAAAGAAGGAAGAGGAAAAAAGTCTCTAGGCTGGAGGCAGGAATCTTGGTGCAATTTTATCCAGCAGTCAACTGACATTAAACTGTAACTTACCATCTTGTGTAGATCAGACTTGGAGGAATTACATTCTCCTTGTCATTAATCCAGGTAATTGCATCATCTTGACTATTATTTTCAAATCATAAACTAGCCCAAATATGTGGATTTCATGGTAGACCAGGAAGGGGTAAGTATCACTTAGCCATTTATGTTTCGTAGTCGCCTGTCCTAGATCAACCTGTTTACCTTGTGCTTAGTAGGACCAAGTACCAAGCTGGGGTTTTTTTTGTGGGGTTTTGGGGTTTTTTTCAGCAAAACTTTTTTAGTTCTACCCAATTTCAAAGAACTGGAAATAAGAACTTTGTGAACTGGACTAGACTTACTGGACCAGCTTCGGTGAAGCTAGCGAGGTAAATAAGAATGGCACTTCTTTGACTGGTACAGGCCATTCGGCTGTGGGGCTAGATGGCAAGCACACCAGTCTCCAAAACAGCTGAGTAAAAGAAAGGGGATTCCCCACACTTTGCCTTCGGTATTTTCCAGTCACATCCCCAAGGGGCTCTGACAAGAGTCAGATCCTGGTTTACACGGCCCTCTGTTGTGACTGTGGTAAAACATTACCTCTATAAATTGTAACGAGTGAAATAATGAAAAAGCCTGGCACAGAAATCTTACCTTAAAAGAAAACCTTGATGCTCAACTGGGCCTCCAGTGAGAGTCAGCAATCTGCTTTTCTACCCTTAAATATATTACCTTGACCCAACCTCTATCACAAGCAGTCCTTCTGCCATCGTGGAAAGCATATTACAGTATTAAAAAACCCTTCTTACATGTGGTGATTCTGGGGTAAGCATAAATCGCACCACGAGCGCTAATAGTAAACTGAGTTGCCTGTATCAAAAAAAATGTCTTGTTTATGCAGCTCTTCTCTTCTTAGCCTTTATATTTTTCATACCAAGGATTATCTCAGCCCTTCGTATTTTTAAGAGGCAACAAAACATTGAAAACAGAATCACACAGACCTATTGCATTCTCTTTTGCTTCCGCACCTTTGCTTTATCATTACCGAGGACCTGCACACAGCTCTCTTCTGTCACGCTGCTGGACTTTTCAAAAAGTATTTTAGCAACCTAAACAACAGGGATAATGTTTGTAAAACCCTGATAAGTAGATGGTAACAGTTCTCAGGACATTTTTAAAGCACACGGAACAAAGTCTTAGGAGACTGAGTTTCTCCTGCACACCAGAAGCTCTATAAATATTGTGAGACACTAAATGGTGTTTGGGATACACAAAGTGTAAACTTTAAGCCCTCAGGCCACAAGGTCCCTGGTGCTCCTTATGGATGCTTTTCAGCTTTGTTACTGTTTAAAGAGCTTCAGCTCAACTGGAGGGCATTACCATTAACATACACCCAGATGTTCTCCTCTGATCTTTGTTTAAAGGCTGTATAATCTTTGTACTGTAGTCACACTGTACGACAAGGATTACCCTAGCACTTGATTGCAGCCATTGAAACCAAAAGCGGAAACGGTCTTTTCTAAACATCTTCAAGATATTTTAGGAAAATACAACAGGGTCTTCTCTAAAGGGCAAAAGTTGTCCTTAGGCTAGGCAGGGGCTGACAAATCTCTGTGGTTACTGGTGAAAAGTCAATTGAAACAGTCTATCCAAAGAGGCAACCATACTCTGGTCAAGACTTTTTTAATTATTATTTTTTTTAAAACTCTTCTCTGGGGTTGAAGCAGATGAAGAGATGCATGGCACACCTTGGCAGGCTACCAACCTCTCAGGCAGCATACGTCACTGGAACAAGGAGACAAGACTCTGCCTCAAAACTCCTTAGAGCAAGGATGAACACCACAAGCTGACTGCAGTACTTTCCACAGATACCATGACTGACTTGAAATCATTACTGAAAGCCACGCCACTGCTATTGACTTTGCAATAACTCCACGTCTCAGCACTAGTACAATGGCAGCCTGGATCGACAAATAGTAGCTAAAACAGGCTCTGGGCTTTTGTATCTATTGGTCTTTGTTAATTGCATTTCTACTTTCTCTATCACATTTGCTTCTAAACACTCGGCATCACAGAGGATGCTGACAGCGCAAGTAAGTTTTGTCCTAAGTTCATGCAGAAGCCTCTACAAATAAGACTCTCTGCTGGATGCTGCATTATATAGCTACTCACACTCTGGCAGGAGAACAACAGAGCAGTGCAACTCTTGGCAAGGATCCCAAGTATGTAAGGTGGAGAGACAACAAATGCCTCCAGGGACACGCTGATACACAGAGCTAACCAGCACTTGAAACACCACCTGTGTTCCTCCCACTGTGAGCAGCAATGCTGTGTTGACTCACAGCCTACTATTCCATCACAAAGGGATTCATCTTGCCTAATCTTAGGTGCGTACAAAGTAGATGTTGACACCTCAGGTAGTTCTCCTTGTATAACCAGTGGAAGGCATTTGACACTTCTACTAGAGCATGGATCATCTTGTCCAAAGAGGGACATCTAAAAATAGGTCAGTAGAATCACAGCCTACAAAGCAAAGATTTTTCTCCATTTTCCGTGAAGAACTCTGCATGAGAAGATGCCTTGAGAGGTGTAAGGGCTTTTCAAACAATTGAGTAGAAAAAGGAAACTCAGGGTGTCAAGCCTATTTCTATCCATAACTAAATTAGACTATTTTCCATATGCCCCAGGATATGGAACAGCAAAGATCCCCATGTAACCCCAGTTTGTCATTTTGCAGCTTCTTTATGACATACAAACACCCCAGCCCAGAACACATCTATCATGGAGAAGAAAACAACCTTTTGGCTTCACACCGTTATCTCTGAGTGAAAAAGAAAAGCTCCTCGCTCCTATTTTATACTCCTGTTCACGCACAGCTATGGTAACTACCCATGTGTAAAAGAGTACAAGGAAACTGCTCTTACAGTTCACAAAGCCTGAGTTCCAAGAATAGGGTCAGTATGGGACTACTCTGAGGTGGATGCATGTTTCTATTTCGCAGCATTCATATCAAATATAAAAATGTTTCACAAAAATACAGCTTCTCTCCTTTAACAGCTTGCATCTCCGCTGCCACGCCTTTGTGCAGTTGTTCCTACCTGTGCTAAACACAACGTCAACTGTAGAGCTGAACGTGAAAACCAGAGCTGGCAAAGGCGGCGGCCGCCATCGGGATCCAAGGGGCTATGAAATTGTATTTCAATATATATTGTCTCCTCTAAACTGGATTAAATTTGTTCCTACTGAAAAGTGCATTACTGCCTAACTACTCTGACATCTGAACAGAATATTCAATAAAGTCTGCTAAGGTAAAAATTCTAAGCTATGTCTTATACCATCAAGAGCATTCCTGAGTAGGAAGAAGTGTTGCTGTTTGATCTTATCAGTTAAATAAGAAAATAAGGGGAAGAATGGTATTTCTAATAGCACAGCAGGCCCCAGAAGCTCAGTGGAATACTATAGCCAGGATTCATTCAGATACTGCCTATGAAATCCTCAAAACATTCTGCCCTTCCTGCTCAAAAATCAGAGGGCACAGTTTTACAGTGGCGGTAGAGGGAAAGGATCAAAAATCAGAGTGCACAGTTTTGCAGTGGTGGCAGTGGGAAAGGATCAAAAATCAGAGTGCACAGTTTTGCAGTGGTGGCAGTGGGAAAGAATCAAAAATCAGAGTGCACAGTTTTGCAGTGGTGGGAAAGGATTATTACTGGTTTGGTGGAATTTTCTGTCATTTGGAAAGGGTTACACAGAACAGTGGTGTTTTCTCAGATATGCACTTTGCAAGTTGATACAGAAAAAGTGGGCTCTGAAAGAAATGGTGCTTTGGTTTAAACAAGGAACACCTTGTAGTCTGGGCACCTTCAAGATGAAATGCTGCCATTATATGCTGGGACTCAAGCGGACTGGGGTGCTGATAGGAGACCTCTGTCTCTCTAAGACCTGTCAACCATGTATCAGAAGTATAATGTACATATGCATGGGATACTACAAGAACAGCAGTACTTGTACTGGGTTACATGGCGTGTAGCGAGTACTGTGTAGATTTTTATAAAGCTTTGTTTTAGAGATGGAAAACTGACCATCTGTGGTGGGTTGACCTTGGCTGAGCACCAGGTGCCCACCAAGCTGCTCTATCACTCCCCCCCCCCTCAGCAGGACAAGGGACAGAAAATAAGATGGAAAAAACCTCATGAGTCAAGATAGAGGCACTTTGATGAAAGCAAAGGCTGCACAAGGAAGCTAAGGAAAACAAAGATTTACTCCCTACTTCCCATCAGCAGGTGATGTCCGTTCCCCCTCCTAGGCAGCGGGGCTCCAATACTCATGGAGGTTGCTCAAGAGGACAAGCGGATGCCCCATCCCCATCCTCCTTTTCCTGGCTTTTATTGTTGATTTGATGTCTTATGGTATGAAATATCCCTTTGGTCAGTTTGTGCCAGCAGTCCCAGTTATCTCCCCTCCCTAGATCCTGTCCACCACATCCCACTGGGGGGGACTACTGGAAAAAACCAGCCTTGGTGCTGAGCGAGCCCTGCCCAGCAGCAGCCACAACATGGGTGTGTTATCAGCACCTTTCCAGCTCTCAGTGTAAAACACAGCACTGGGAGGGCTGCTATGGGGAAAATTAACTCCATCCCAGTCAGACCCAATACATTCTCCACCCCTTATTCCATACCATAAGACCTCCAGTCTTATTCAACATCTTCATCAATGACCTGGATTCAATCAATGACAGAGTGTACTCTCAGCAAGTTTGCTGATGATATGAAACTGGGAGGAGTGGCTGATGCACCCGAAGGCTGTGCTGCCATCCAGTGAGATCTGGACAAACAGGAGAGCTTGGCAAAGGCAAACCTAATGAAGTTCAACAAGGGCAAGTCCTACACTTGGGGAGGAACAACACCATGTACTGGTACAGGTTAGGGTTAGACCCCCTGGAAAACAGCCCCATTCAGAGGGACCTTGGTGTCCTGGTGGACAATAAGTTATCCATAGAACAGCAATGTGCCCTTGTGGCCAGGAAGGGCAAGGGTATCCTGGGGTGCATAAAGAAGACTGTGGCCAGCAGGTTAAGGGAGGTTCTTCTCCCCCTCTACTCTGCACTGGTGAGACCACATCTGTTCAGTTCTGGTCTCCCCAGTTCACTTCACTAGAGTCCAATGCAGAGCTACAAAGATGACAAAGAGACTGGAACATCCCTCATATGAGGAAAGGCTGAGAGCCCTGGGGCTGTTTAGTCTGGAAAAGAGAAGACCAAGAGGGGATCTTATGAATGTTTACAATTAACTGAAGGGTGGGTGTCAAGTAGAAGGGGCCAGGCTCTTTTCAGTGGTGCTCTGTGATAGGACGAGCGGTAACGGCAGCAAGGTGAAACACAGGAAGTTCCACCTCAACATGAGGAAAAACTCCTTCCCTGTGAGAGTGACAGAGCCCTGGAAGAGGCTTCCCAGAGAGGTTGTAAAGTCTCCTTCTCTAGACACTTTCAAGACCCACCTGGATCTGTTCCTGTGGGGCATGCCCTAGGTGTTTCTGCATTGGCAGGGGTTTGGACTCAATTACCTCAAGAGCTCACTTCCAACCCCTACCATTCTATGATTTGCATCATGCTCAGCCCCCACCCATTCCATATTATTTCATTCTCATTAGCTACTATTCCCTGTCCTTTAACAGATATTATTCCCCCGTTACGTGGGCTTCCTCCACTCCTCCCGATGCTCACAAACAGGCAATGCATCTGTGCGGATGGATGCTTGGGACATGAGAAGCAGTATGTTTGATTGTTGGGCACCAACACCAGTTTGATTTGGGCCATCACTGAACTCATCTGGTTCTTTGCAAAATTCACTCTTCATTGCTTCAGTTCATTCCTACTACATCACTTCCTGCAACATCCAACTCAGCCTGGGTGATGGCTTCCATGGTCAGGTCTGCCCCTCAGTCATGAGCCCATCTATATGGTGCATCTCTCCCTAGAAGTCTTGATGTTTCATAGGCCCATAAATAGCTCACCCTTATACTCCAAGTCCAGCTGAGCTACTTCCATTTTGGCAGCCTTGTCTACCTGTTCATTGTTTTGGCGTTCTTCAGTGGCACGGCTTTTGGGCACATGAGCATCTACATGACATACCTTCAGAGCCATGTTTTCCACTTGGGCAGCAGTGTTCTGACACAACTGGCAGCAGAGAGGTAAACCTGTCTCAGTCAGACCCTATACACCATTGACCCTAATCATCTGTCACATTTCATCTGGATGTCCTCTTGTTCCTAAAACTTCAGTCCTCAACAGACTAAGTAGCATGGCAAAGGCACAAAGACTAGAGCATCAGGATGTCTTGTTTACTTACGATTACTACACTGCTTGAACTGTGCTGTTTCCACACTCCTAACCTCCAGCAGAGAACACCTCTAAATGCATTAGGCTAAACAAATAGGTTGAACCTAAGTTGCTCTTCCTCATATTTGTGAAACAGGAAAAGTACCACAGCTCAGCTGCTGTTTAGTAACCAACATGTATTTAGATATCTGAGCACACACTGAGTAGGTGAAAAGGACAGATACTCCTTACTGCCTGAGGTGCTGTGGTGGTTGTTGCCTGCCTCAGTTCCCCAGATAGGATCATAATTCAGTCAAGTTAGAACTTGAATATTAATCACTGTGTTCTGCTCAGGTTCTCATTTGTTAAGCTTCCAGTTAAATCTAAGAGAGGCAAAGAGAAATGAAGCACATTGACATGTTTCAGATTTACCCCAGTCTTTCTTTACTACACCAGGCCTTTTTTATGCCAGCACACTTGTCTTTGATTATATTACTGGTGTCAAGGCCTTTGGAAGGCCTTCCAACCAGCACAGGTCTGCCCCAAGCATAGCACTAGCCTGCACTGTGCAACATCAGTGCTGCCCAAACCAAGTCAGGGAACAGCCTTTTTGAGGGACGAGTTGCTCCCTAGCTCATCAGTTTCCTAAGTATCACATAAAAGTTAATGTTTAGTCACTTAATAAAGCTGTCAGAGGTAAACACTTTATTACTTTTTTTTTTTCTTAAGGAAACTAGACACACTCTGAGATAGAGCTCTAAATGAAGTCAGCTCAAACTACTCTCCATCTTCTATAAGCCTAAATCTTCAAAGTGCTCTGAGAACATGACGAGTGTTGGGGATTGGGGCAGGAAGAAGGCTAAGAAGAGGAGAAGATAACATAAGCACTCCCACAGACCAAAGCAGCCCTCATTCCCGACCTCAGATAGCGAGGATAGAAGATTCTCTGTATTGCTACACAGCACTTCCCTACTCTACCCGTGTTCTGTTCCCATTCATGGCTCATTTTTGTTGCTTCAGAGGGAGAAAAACAAACAGGATACATGTAGCGAAAGTACGTACTGGAGGGAAAAAAAGTCCTTCTAATGCCTGTAGGAGACTAAGATACAAGGAACAGTGTACAGAATCTCAGCCCAAGTTCCGATGGCTTCGTATATTGTATAATACTATGCCAGTAAAAATGAGTTTGAAACATTCCCACTGTTTTGATCAGATGCAGCAGTTCAGTCTCAAGGCACTACTGTTTATTTTTGCACAAGATGTTCGAAATCAGGTCTACTTCAGCACATGTTCCCTTTTCAAACCTGGATCAATCCTTTCATCCTGTGATGACTTCTAAACCTTCAGCTTTTTGAGATTCTCCTGATGTAGTCACCTGTCTCTCTCTGCTACTCATTTACTAAACCATGAAGTTCTTTTGTGTGAATGCACAAATTGCATTTCCAACAATGCGCCAAAGAATACTCCCCGACTGACAAACAGATGTGTACACACCACAGACAATACAACCGTTTCGGGCTATCGGGGAAAGCGCGCAGCAGCTTCTGTCTGCACACATTAACATCCAAGTCATCTAAGCACTTCTTCTGGGCCTCTGAGTCATCTTGACTGCTATGGATTACCATCTCTCTGGAGATTCAGGATGGCATTCCCATTATCCACTTAGCTACATGCTTTTACTAGATCATCTACTTTACTTAAGCTGATACTACTGGCTGCCATTACTTCTGTGCTATGAATACTGGAGTCGATAGACATCAACCTGCTATTCCTCCCTCTTCCAGGGGATGGGAAGAAGTGCTGTAGCACGGAGCTTAGGGCTTATAAAACAACCTGACATGGCAAAACGTAGGCTCTGAAATTGGTTAACAATAACTTTGATTTCTTGGTTATCAGTAGGAACACTTACGGTGAGGCTGAGCCAAGACGGTACAAGATCCTCGATACAAATTAGGTATTTACTGAGATGAAGGAGGAATTTCATCATGGGGAAATGTACCCCTTCCTCCTCCTTCCTGGGGACTTCTAGGGCCAAGCGTGATGTCACAGAGCACAGAATATCTCTTTGGTGGGTCGGGCCCAGCTGTCCCAGCTGTGTCCCCTCCCAACTGCTTCTGCAACCCCAGCCCACTTGCTGGCAGGACAGCAAGTCTGACCAGAAAACCAGAAAAGCTCTTGATGCCCTATAAATGCTGCTCAGCAGTAACTAAAATATGGGTGTGTTATCAACACCGTTTTCATCACAAATCCAAAATACAGCACCACACAAGAAAATTAACCATATCCAGCCAATGCCAGTACCAACGTCTCTGCAGGATGGCAGTGTACATGCTGATCCCGTGAACCCCTAAGTAAGGAACTGGCATGCTAAGGACTATAGTTTTTCCTTACCCCAATACTGCATAGTAGCACTATGGCCTGTTCTCTGCATTCCATAGGGAGAGGATGTCATCCCTCTTGTCTTCAGTGGTTTGCTTGGAAATCACAGACACTGCTATCAGAAAGAGTGGAAGATGCTGAGTGCATTACAGGATGGTTCCCAGGCTGTGTGTGTTTATTTATCTGCCTGTAGTATTGCTGTTCATTAAAAAGTTTGTCCTCCTTTTGAGTGAAAAAAATATTTAGCTTCCCTGGCTTATGACAGTCTTTGTAAAGAGCAGTGCTATATTGATTCTTTCTTCGGTGTGTATACAAACTCATTTATAATGTTGTGACCTGAACTGTAGAGCACAAATTTAAAATGACCTGTACATATTACTTGGTAACATTTGGATTGCAAGTTAAATACTCCCTGATTAAACATGAATGCTTTTCCCTGGGAGTACAAGATATCTTATCAGAAAAGCCTTCTTATCAAATTCACCATCCTGGAGGCAGACACATTCTCTTGCAGTGCCGGGAGTTTATAATGATAAAATTAACAATGTTGTATTTCCCAATGAAGTCAGCAGTAGTGCACTGCATCCTACCATTAATCGTTAGAGCCAGTTCTCATAACAGAGCCACTTGCTGGCCCTCAGGCACCTGCATCACTCCCCAAGCAATTCCAGTCCCCAGCAATAACTTATCGCAGAAGCCAGGGATCAAGATTAAAAACCTGGTGAATAATGGGAGACTGTGTGAACCTCTATTCCTCTGGTAGATACAAGCAAGCTAATAACCTCCTTAAAGGGGAAGCAAATCATTCCTTATTTTTCACTTTATGGACAAGCCAGAAAAGACCTGTATCTATGTCTCAGTAAAATTTATTGTATTGTTTAAGTTACTCATTTCTGCCTTGTGCAAGGCATCAGCATGCATAAAACACTGGTGTGTGTGTGTGCGTGCTCCTCTGTATACCACTGTGCCAAGCACACTATATTTTGCATTCTGCTTGCAATATAAAACTGCAGGGGAAGGAAATTGTAATTTAAATCAGAAAATCTGAAGCACTACCCATTTTGCAGAAGCATTTCGGCAAGCAGGACAATCGGAGGCCAGATTTCCAGCTGGTAAAAAAATGGCTTGAATTGACATTTGTGCCAGAGAAGTGATAAAAGAGCCCTTGGAAATGCATTTCAGCCATGGCTTCTCCCTCTCTCTCCTTTCCAGGCATGGCACTAAAATACCAAGCGTACTGAAACTTGTGCAATTCTCTGGGAAAGAGCCTGCTGCAATCAATGCAGCTCACAACTCGCTAAACGTACAAGAGAGACAGGCAGGTCTGGAAATAAAAGAGGAGTATGCTATAGAAACCTTCACAGTAACCTAAATGAACCTGCTGGGAAAAAAAGAAATGTATGCATGCATACATACAGATGTATGTACATAGCTACAGTTATACATAAATGTTTTTGTCTCACTCAATTCAGCATCAAATATTATCCCACTTCCAGGCCATGTGCAGTTACCTATTCCTGTTTTCACCTACAGAGCATATGTAACTTTTAAATTAATAATTATTAGTGTACTGCTTATTCAGAAGTTAATCACGAGAAATATTTGCTGTCCTACAGTAATTTGAATGGAAGTAAAGGAAGTAGTCTGATCTAAGAGACTGAGACACAGTATATTGTGCTGCTCTTCAGTGTTCTCAAGAATTCCATCTATCGAGTTTGCTTTTTTTTTTTCTTGAGGTTACTATAAAAGGGAGTGCTTGAATTCATGAGTAAAAAAAAAATAATTACTCTGCTTAATGTAATTAATACTTGTAACAGATTTTGTACAAAGTGAGCAGAGAGAATTTCAAGTATGGCATTGAAGAGGAAGAGAGTATGGGGAATTTAAGAAAGATAAATGTACAAGTGCTGTGTTTGAAGTTTATATAGGCAGTTCTTTGCCATGCCTATATATGATGCCTTAGTCAACAGCAATTTCAGATAACACACAGAGTTGAACCAGTGCAATATATAACACTGCATCTTGGGGAAAAATGCATGAAAAAACTATAACCGAGTCACAGTTGGGCTGATTTCATAATGAATACCACATGGACTCAGAGGAGAAATCTCTGTCACTGTGGATCTAATTTGCCATTTAGAGTATATGAAATGTTAAGAATTATGGAGACTGCAAATAAATCTTTAAAAGCTGAAACATGCTACCAAAAACTCTGAGAGAAAGAAAGAGTGGATACTAAACGTAACCACAAAAATCTGCCAAGGGACACTGGTCATTGAGCCTAGTTATAAATGGTAAATGTTCAACTGTTTTCCTGAGTTTTCATAAAATGGTTACTTTCAATTGACAGAGCTCAAAAATTCTGCCTCTGATTTTCCCACCTGCTAAAAATCTAAGTTCATCATGGTTATAAAATCTTGATGCACGCCCAAAAGCTCTCCAAGCACAGACACCAATGAGATAAAAGTCATTACTACTTACTGATGTATCTGTAAACCTACATAAAAAGCACATTATGCTTAATGATTTAGAAATAAATCATCATGTATTAATGTAATGGATGCATTTCTGAATACCATGTGATATGCTGGAGTGTCAAAAGGTTCAGGCTTAGTGCTATTAACACTGCTTCGTGAGGTAAAATCAATAGAAACACGGACAATGTTGGACTCAGAAATGTGTTGAGATCAGTTCAAAACACGCAGTAAACAAAATATGCGATTTGAATGTTGAGTGCCCTAATATTCCAAACATAATCAATCTATAGACAATTATTTCCACACAGAATCGCGTAAGATGCCATTACTCACTTTTTCATGTTCAGTTTGTGCCCAGGGCAGAGAAAACCTGGAACTGAACTGCATAATTCTGCTGAATGACTTTTCCTGACTAACTCTGACAATGTCACTTTCCACAAAATTTACTCCTTCCTCATTGTATCTTTTTGATAAAGAATTAAAAAGCATAGTATTATACATCAAGTTTCAGCAAAATATCTCTACCGAGCATATCTTGGGATCCTGTGATTCTTATTGTTATTACAAATGTCTGTTGTAGGGGAGAGAATACAGAATACTGCAAGTCATACAATTACTGCATGATTTAAAAATACTACACACACGAATGTGTGTCACTTGCTTTACAAATGTCAGACAGACACAGCAGGGACCTGTTTAGAAGGTGTGGCTTGTTAAGAGATTAATCAGATTTTCAGTGAGGAACAGATTCATGAAAGATCACCGTGGTTGCTGTTGTGGAGAAAAAGTTCAGTCTCCCTTGGTCATAAAATAGATAAACTAGGGACTTGCAGGGATGTTAAGAAAATGATGCTAATGCAAAGGTATGGTGGGAGTATCTACTAAACCTGACTTAAGACTGAAAGAACCTAAGTGTTGATTTAGGAAAACAACTGAGAATATGTCAAGGTCAGTACTCTTTCAGAAAACATGGAACAAAATGTTTAACCTTAGGTAAATGCTCAGGTCTTGTTTAACATATTGTTAATTGTCTTCTCAGAAAGGCACTAAACCTGCATTGCAGCTGGGGACAAAAAGGCACCAGTGAAGACAAGACGTTCTACTTGCAGAGACACTCAAGACTTCCAACACTTCTGAAATTCAAAGGGGAAGAGGCAGGCTCACTCTGTTATGTTACAGAGGGACTATTAGATTTGAAGTAGCAGTACAACAGGCCAGAGAAAATCTGACAGCGACTACTTTCGCAAAGGAGCTAGCATTCTTTTTTCCTTCTTAATTTCCTCCCCTCTTTGAAAGAAAATATTTGCAATCCCATAGCTCTTAGCTCAGGAAAATTCACAGTGGAAGACTGTATTTGTGAGCTAAAAGTTATAATTCTTAGACTGTTAGAAAAGTTTCCCTAATTGGGTTATTTTTTCTGCAAATTGGTCTAAACATGAGAGTCTTCAGTATTCTTGCAGCATTACTCATACAGCTTTAAATAAAACAAAAATAAATAAAATGCTAAAGTAAAATAAACTTAACATTTTTCACTAAGAAGCAAGAGATTGGAATTAATCTGCTATGTTTGGCTCATATCTTAAAAAAAACCCCAAAAAACCTAACCAAACCAAAAACAAAACAAAAAAAAGCCATCAAAATGAAAATAAAGGTTCAGTCCTGAAAATCCTTATGCACATGAATAATTGAAAGACTCTGCAGTAAAATTATTCATGCTTTGGACTTCACGCACAAGTGTCTGGATGCGAAAAATCAAGTTATCATCTCATATTGAAATTTACAGCTTTCTATTGTTTATTTAAGCTTCCTAAAATTCCTGCTGATTACAATGAGGAGTTTGCAAGAGATGATGATCAGTACGTGATAATGTCATTCAAATCCTGCCTGGTTTGGGTACAGAATACAATACACATTTGTGAGATTATCTTCACCTTATAAACCCCCACCTTGCATTTATATACAATCAAACCCAAGACATTTATTGTTTGATTGCTAAAAGATTGTGCTTTTTCTTACCTGTTAGAGTTATCTCATCTGCTAATGCATTTCTTGAAATTGTGCTTAGATTTAAAACCTCTCTAAAGGAAATGGAGTAAGACATTTCCATAGATTCACAATTTTTTTTTGTAGTGATCCCTACACAACACACGCAAGAGATCAAACTGCTGAACACAAGCAAGCACCAGTCTGTGAAGGGCCTCAAATGCGTGAGTGATCCTTATGAAAGAATAAACAGGCATCGAAGACATAGACATCAACACAACTACTCCCTGGCCTTGAACAAAAATATTTCTACTCTACCTAAAGCGCTCAGATACTAGACATTATTTAATTCTTTTCCTCCTTCAGATGGCTTAGTTTTACACAAGCTTTCTCTTAATGTAGGATGTAATAAGACTTCGGAGAAAAAGAGGGATTGGGGATTTTTTTAATTGTGTCATTAAACCATGAAAACTCAAACATCCTGATGAGATAAGATGATTCACTATGTTACCCCACTTAAGTTCAGTATCTATTTCTGTGTTGCCTATTTTAATTTTATTTGCAAGCTAAACTGACATTGTTGTCGCTTTTTTCTAAGGGTTTCCAACATATAAGTTAAATTGCAGTACCTTGTAAATGAGATTTTGTCTGTTCAGCAGATGGATAGCGATTGATTAAGCTTCAGTGACTTGTCTGTGGATATGAATTCTTAAAGACACTGATCTGCAAAATCAAAGCCCTGTGATAAATTACATTGGTGGAATACTCCAGTGCAGTATGCTTGAAATTAGTGGAAGTTGTGTGCATGGGACCAAAGGGCTGATCCATCACTCCATGGTAATGTAGGCCAACAATTTTACGCTCTTTAATACTCCACCTTTTGAAAAAAGCAGAAATGTGGCTGTCTACTACTCTGACTTTGCTGACTTTTAAATATCTGCTGCCAAAAAGGCAGCTCTTTTTAGTAAACCTTTTTTAGCTTTATTATATAAAACAAAAAAACAGCAAAACAAACAAAAAAACCCTACCACAAACAAACCAACCAACCCCCAGCGAATACTTCTGACACAACACAGAAGCGAGGAAACAGAAATGAGAGAGTACTGAACCCCTGCAACCTGGTGGCTAATGAAGGGCAATGGCAGAGAAAGGTATGGAATGGATCGCCTTCCATGGTTCGGCACACGTGTTTCAATGCGATATTCGAAAGTGCAAAGCATATTTCAGAGTTGAGCCAATTTAGAATGTAAATTCAGACTCCATGCTTTCAAAGGTATTATCCTCATGAACACACTCTGGAGTAGATTTGTTTTGTTTTCTCTTCTGAGCAGCATACTTGGATACAAACAGTTTGTGAATCAATAAACAACTTGTTTTGTGGTCTCCACCTGCACTGATTCACAAACCATTTGCCCCTTTTTAATCACAATAATAAAATAATTATCACTTAATAATGCACCATTATGTCATCAGTAGCCAATCAGAATGCTGAGGAACCAGAATCTTCTTGTCCCTGTCTATCACCTGTATATTGTAGTTCATTCCATTTCAGAATACATCAATATATATTTCTTTCCATGGCCTGGGTGTTTTGGAAGTGCTCGTGTTGATCTAGGCGATCCTGCTGCAGCAGGGGGACTGGACCAGACGACCTTTTGAGATCCCTTTCAATCCCTTACATTCTGTGAATGTCACACTACACCCGAGAGAAACTGGTAACTCTATTAATCTGGAAATAAATTAAAGAAAGCAAATTATAAATGTAAAGTTTATACTGAGGAATGTAGCATACAATAGGTATTACAACTGATACTCTAATTTTTAGATAGCAGCATGTTCCTAGTTTAGAATATACTTATTTCTTCTGCATATTGCAGAAACCTACAGGTGTACTATGTTAATAGTGAGGGTCATTTGGTCATTTTTAGAGAAGATTGTCAGGTACCACTAAAACATCTCCAGAAAGAACCTTTTGAGGTTACTAAAAAAACCTCCCACTGACATGCTGTATAATGCTTAACCAGTAAGGTTCTGATAATTTTCTTTCAACAGAGGAGACTCTATTAACAAAGTAAAACCCCCAAAGTACACACTTGCAAGTTGCTCCTTTATCTAAAGGTGGTGAAAGCCCACCTCTGTTATATCACCTCTATTCTGTATCCACAGCTTTTGAGAGGCATTTAATACTACCTCCCTTAGTCCTTCAGAAAAGGACTGTGGTGGGCAGGCAGATAAATGAAAAAAGGCTATAAAGGGAACTCCCTGACACGGAAAGGTCAATAAAGGTCAATAAGCAGGAGTTACCCTGACACAGTTGCAAAAGCTGTGTCTTTTTATACATATGTGTAATGGATCATCCCCTGTAATTTTCAGATTGTGCTGGAACTGCAAATTACACCAATTTTTTGATTGCTAGTTTAACTACTATACAAGCATTTGGATAAAAATTGTATCCTGGGAAGTCAGGATAAGTCTCCTTGTAAGCAAACAGAGAACCTAAGGTATTGTAATAAACCTGTACTGATTTGATTATAACTTTAACAGCACTTTACATCTTGTGTTTCAGAACCAATTCTTCATGTAGTTATTGTGATGGTCAATTAGCACAACTTCTGGTGCTTATAAGGAATTAACTTAATTCCCGTGACCAAAACTGTGCCTGTTTTTGTCACTGCTCCCTGCAGTTGCCCCCTTCTAGGGCGACACAGACTGTGACAGCAGCAGGGTACACTGCACAACCACTCTTCTGAGCACAATTCCTTCCCAAGACAAATGAAGCCCTCTCACAGCCTTGGTATGTCAAAAAACTGCTATTGCTGCTTCTCTTTGGTGAATTGCACTGCCTGCTTTAACTGCTGCTGAAGGTAGGGTTTCTGTTTCCACCTCACGCCGCAGTAGCCTGCTGCCTCAAAAATCGAAGTTTAACTCCTCGCAGAGAAAAAGAGGTGGTTAGAAGAACAAAGAGGGGTGCTGACTGCAGATTCACAGCCACCTACCCTCCACCCCCAACGTCTCACACAAAAATGGCATGCACTTCTCAGTCTTCAAGATAACTACCTGCAAGGTACCCCCACTGCCCAGGCGACAAAGGAGCTTAGAGAGTTACAATATTCCTAAAGAATAAGGGTCCCTGGAGGCTACATAAATGCTACAGCAAAACCACCTCCTACTTTGATGTCTTGCATGACCACGCGGCATTCTCATGTAATTATGACCTTTCTATTATGCCTAATGACATTTAAAGCCTGCTTCTTACATTAGACAGCTATTTCTGCAGTACTGGGAGGCAATCAGAAACCCGCATTTCCAAGAATATGCAGGCTGCTAAAGAACAGATAAACTGGCCTGGGTTCAGCATTAGCCGCCCTTCGCTCACCTAACGACATTCCTGCAGATGTCTGCTCCATTTCTCTATCATGATGTGGTTTCTGCTAGTTCTGCCTTGTGAAGGGGAGGCCCACAGCACTGCCTTTCTTTTTTCTTTTTTTTTTCTTTTTTTTTTTTTTTTCCTGTAGTTGGTTTGGGGTTTGTTTGTTTGTTACTTGTCAGGGAGATTACTTGAGAAAACAAATTTGCTCAAAATTAGCGAGATCGAGAAGCTCCTCACCACCGAGGCAGAGCCAAAGCTTTCCATATTTTCTGTAACATTTCCTTGGATTGCAATTTTTACAAGTTAATAAATAGTACTCCACTAAACTGTAGCATCTACTGATCGTTGTATGCCCATTTAATTGCACAAGCCTTCAAAATCCCATATCATATTAAGGAAAGGCTGTGCTTGTAAAGCCATAATTAATAGTCCATGACAAAAGTAAAATGAGCTGAAATTTGGCCATTACAAACCTGATTCTCAGGGGTGGCTCACCACATTCCCAAGACCTTTTGGGGCCTGCACAGGGCACCAGTGATCTGAGGCAGAGAGATTTGCAGAGTTCTACATCAGTTAGATCCTCTGCTCACTTATGAAGAGAAATCAAGCCCCACGCATAAATCCTGGTTTGAAATGAACAGTCATCAAACTGTTTGCTAACCATATACAACTAAGCCCATAGTAAGACACATTAGATGTGGATCATCAACACTTAGCTTCAAAAGATGACATTAAATTCGGACTTTAAAATACCTCACAAAAAATGCATTTGTATAGCAACTGACCACCAAATGACATACATTATAGAACCACAACAGCAGCAGCTCGCATGCAGCGATGCAACAATGCGCTTTTATGCCTCTAATATTGTAATTTGATCTCTTTGGACAACAGAATGATTATTATTTTGTTTGGCAGTATGGTAGACTTTTACGAGTCTTTAACAAAATAACCTCCCTAAATACAAAGCAATGAGTGTTAAATTCAGCTGGCCTGGAAAGGATGGCATCTGCTTCAGCTTTGATTTTTGGCTTGGAGGGTTTCTCCCACTCTCCATGACAAACACTGCATTCTATCTTTACATTTCATTTTTACCAATGCCCGTATCAAACCAATCAGAATAACTCTTAAGGTATTACAAGGTGGGGGGGAAGTCAAGAGGATCTATTTTTTTTTCTTTACAGCAGTTCTGCAGACCCCGTGTAAAATACTAGGCCTATTTAGATTCCTAAACACTTGCAACTGCATAATGTGTCTTGCCATATGTGTCATTTTTATTTGTTCCTGATTCAACAATGGAATAAACCTTCTATTTCCCCCCAAAGAAATTCCTGAAAAAAAAATAAAAAAAAAAGTTACAGATAACCATAAAGATCTCTATAGGAACTGTATAAAACCTCCCCATGTCAACAAGGGAAATCAATTCATCAAGTTGATGGTTTCTAAAGTAGAAAAAAAGATTCCATGCTGCTGTTTGAGTTGACAGAGTATGTTGGCAAGACAAGGAGCTAGCCTGAGCCTGGCCCTAGATGAGAATTAGACGTGACATAGAACAGCAGGCCACAGTAATGAAAGTGTTTATCAACATTATTTGTAGGGAAGGTGATGAACTTGCCCGAATTTCCATAGTGCCTGAGATTTCTCTGATTTATGGATTTTTTTTTTTTTAACTCCCCCTTTCTCTCCTTTTCTTGAGGAAAAAGCTTACTGGCAAATCTACATACCTTTAAAAAGGGGGAGGGAGGGCTCTTTATGGCTTGCTCTCTCTCATGCGATCAAACCTAATTTCTTTCTCAATTTGCTGAGCCACTATCTCTGGTAATTGCAATTGGACTGTCAAAACTGTTGGCATCTTGAAATAATGGAATACCACCCAGTATCAATCTCATTTCACATTTCTGACAGAAAGCATGATTTCCCTTTGTCTGTCCCATTTGCAGTAACAAAATACATGATTTCCATTTTCACTTATAATTTCGACACACGCAGTTGGCTGACCAACATTTCAGATCTATTCTTTTATTCTTTTTAGTGATATAAATGTTCTTTTGTATCTGAAAAAGTACTTACGGCCTCCAACACATTCATTTTTTAAAGCAAAAGACCAGAAAGGAGTTTATTTCTTCAACTTGGATCAATATAGAAAATAATTGGTGAATGCTCATGGAACCATCGTATGTTGGATAAAAAACAAATGAGACAAGTTGAGAATAACAAATTATTTCGTTTTACTCCTAACTAGTATTAAATAACCCTTGCCTCTTGAAGCAGACATGCTAGCATGACTCTAAATATCTCATATTTCTATTCTGCAGACTTAAAATGAAAATATCTTTTCAATCTTCTCACATACAACCCCAGACATCCATTTTGGAGATATTTCTGTATTGCCTACGTGCCAAAACATTTTGGATTTCTTACTTAAACCTCTTTGTTTCAAAAAGGAAGGTGTCACTTTTCAATTGAGTAAAAAACATTGGGTCATATCAATCAACGGAACATTCAGAAAGAATATTCTTGAAAGTGGTTTATGTCTGATTTATCCAAGAAAACTCCAGAGAAAGGCTACAGCTATAAACTTAAAGCCACCTCGAATTTTTCTCAGTGGAGCCTCTTTCCCTTGGCTTGCCTCCCTTATAGCCCTCTGACTACTGTGGGGTCCATCTCGGGGCTTGATCAAGTTTATCCACATCTTGTTCTGGGGGTCCAAAGCTGGACACAGTATCACAAATCTGAGTTAAAGGAGTGCCAAGCAAAGGGAAGCGCTTGCATCTCTGGTGCACTTCTGTCTACCAGAGAATACTATCTCTTTTCCATTAGCAGAAATCCACATATTGTTTTAAAACTTTGCCTTCAGAGCAACCTATCTATTTCAAGTAGCCTAACACTGCTACCCCTCCCAATTTCAAAGGGGAAAAATGAATCATTAGAACGTGTTGTGCTTTCTTTAGATACATTTTCACTCTTGTGCATAAAATACACCTCACTTTGGGGCGAGCCTATCTGGACCGCAGGCCCTAGCACTGCTTTATGCTCCTATATTCATCAATTCCTTGAAGCGGATTTTTTTCCATTTAGTTATGTGGTTGCACTGATGTGGACATTTAGTTATGTACAACAGATAGATGGTAACCCAAAGCAGCAGATGGCCCCTGATGTCTAGTCAGATATTCCTATTTGATGGCAGTTTCTATTTTGTCTGAGCAAATCTTGGTTTTCATATATGAATATATCTTACAAGAAGATGACCACAGCATCTGTAATTGGGAAAAAAAGAAAGCTTGAATGACCTATAGGGTTCTTTTGTTAGCATTGAGACTCCTTCCTCCTGAAAGGAATCTGTTTTTACTACATCACGTTATTCCTCTTTGTAGCAATAGCTGTCACAACATTCTCCTAAAACTGACTTTTGGAAGATTTACAGACAACCATCCCCATTTGTGTGATTAAACCCACCTAATCGGGTTGCTACTGTGACTTAGATGACCCTGCTTGCTCTTCTTAGCAATGTCATGGCTGCTGTAGCATGCTCCACAGAAGCTGAGAGAAATGCAGACCCTGCTGCACTCTCTGAATAGTCATATGGTAGCCAGCTTATACACTGGAGTTCAAGCCAACAGACCTTTCCAGTGGAAAATGCTCACCAGTGTTAAGAGAAGCTGCTTCCCCCCATTAGATAAGGCAGCAAGTACAGAATACCCCACTACTTTCAATTTTAATGGCTGCATAAATCCAACAAGTTTTGGCACCAGGTTTTTTTTCCTTCTCTGAGCATAAACCACTGCTAAATAGCGACTGCCAAGCAGTGTTCTTCATCATCTTCAAAAAACCCCCAAATCATCCTTCTCTGAATGCCAAGGTTCAGGGAATTTCACGAGACTTGCATATACCCACAGTTTTGTTTCCTGTTTGGCCAGCAAATCTCCACAGGGTAAGATCCACCATTTCTGCCAAACACAGCAGGAATGCTATTTTCCCGTTCTCGTATCATACTGGTCGAACCCAGACAACCGAACAGCACCTCTAGGGAAGAAAGCTACACAGTACTTTGGCATGTTGAACTATCCCTGAAGAGCCACTGCAGTAGCTCGCGGTCTTCTTCATAAGAGGAAGCTTTTTCAGCCTCTCCTCTTAAGTCTTGTGCTGCAGCCCCCTGACTATCTTGGTAGCCCTTAGCTGGACTCGCTCCAGTTTGTTACTGCCTGTCTAGTACCCTAAATGGCACGCAACCCTCCAGATGTACTCTCCCGAGCGCCCGGCAGAGGTAGAGAATCACTTCTCTTGGCCTGTGGCTACACTCCTGCTAATGCAACCCAGAATGTTGTTGGCATTACTGATGGCTTCTGTCGCTTGGATTCAGGTCTGGTCAGATGCAATATGTTAATACATGTCAACGCCTTCCCTCGATGCAGCAAGGATTCAGCAAAAGCTCAGTTTAACAGGAGCTTGCTCCAGGTCTTGAGTTCAACACCACAATTATTGCCCTGAAGACCTGGGAATGCTTTAATGTTCCCCGGGTCAGAGACACTTATGTTAAGAAGCATGGCTGCAGTACACCATTAATTCAGATTTCCCTCCCTCTATGTACACACACACCCCAAGCAACAAGGTGAAATTACAGTGGAGACACTAGAACCAAACACTGAAGATCTGCCTGTCTTCTCATCAAGTCGTCTCAGCTCTACTACAGACACAGGGATCACAGAAATCATAGAAATGTCTGGGTTGGACGGGACCTCTAGAGGTCATCTGGTCCAATCCTCCTGCTGAGAGCAGGGACATCCTCAACTAGAGCAGGGTGCTCAGAGCTCTGTCAAGCCCCACCTTGAATGTCTCCAGGGATGGGGCCTCAACCACCTCCCTGGGCAACTTGTTCCAGTGTTCTACCACCCTCATGGTAAAAAGCTTCCTCCTTATTTTTAATCTAAATCCACGCTTTTCTAATTTAAAACCACTGCCCCTCATCTTTCACTGCAGGCCTTTGTAAACAGCCCCCTCCAGGCTTTTTGTAAGCTCCCTTCAGGTACTGGAAGGTGGCTGTTGGGTCTCCCCAGAGCCTTCTCCTCTCAAGGCTGAACAATCCCAGCCCCCTCAGCCTGTCCTCATAGCAGAGGTGCTCCAGCCCCTGATCACCCTTGTGGCCTCCTCTGGCCCCGCTCCATCAGGTCCATGTCCTTCCTGGGCTGAGGGCTCCAGAGCTGGACACAGTGTTCCAGAAACCTCAGGGAAAACATTCTCTCTTTCTGTGCTCAGTCGTCCATCTGTAGAATCAATATAGCAGGATCTCCCTTCTTTCCTAACGTCTGTCTCATGTATTTCAATTCTGAAATTCACTGTCTCAAAATTATTTCTATTCTCTGACTTTAAAAAGCATCCCGCAGTACAAGATCTACAACAATGATTACTTAAAGCAAATGATACCGCACACTGCCAGCGATCTCACAAAGTTTTAGATAGAGAATAGATTGTGCTGGCTCCTGTTTTGCTTAGGCAGCATCCTTATTTTCCTTTTGGCAAACCTTTACTGAAGAAATCATGTACATTTTTTCCCCTCCTTGTATATGTACCCGCTGCCATGCATGCCTTTTTGATGGAGTGCCCTTTCTCAGAAAGCACAGATTCATCTACAATTCCACGCGGCAAATTTCTCAGTGGGCAAAATGAAATGGTGTTTAACCTTGAAGTCCCTCTTGCACAGTAAGTTTTTACTCTAATAGGAAAAAGACCCAATTAGGAAAGCAAATCTCACTGCCAACCACCTCCTGTCCTGGTACAGTACAGCTAGATATTTTAAATACATTTTATGCGAGCATTACTTCTATAGGGTGGGGTTTTATATATATATTATATATTTGCAAGTGTATCGTTTGTGGGGGAACAATTTTCAATTTGATGACTAATCTTGTAAAGTACCTTGAAAAATGTCTTCCTAAAAATACGTGCCTTTATAACTGGAGAAAGGGAGAACACTACCAACAATCAAATGTCCAAAACTGATGTTCAACAATAACATTAGATAAGAACTTTGATCATATTTCATCACAGTCACCCCACATCGTAGCTTTGTAAATACCTCATGGCATAAGACCAGCCTACCTGCTGCATCATTTATACTTTTGGACCAAGGTTGAGAGTAGTTGGAGTTTGTTAGCCCCCTCGTAAACCTCTGTGTGGTTTGGACAGTTCACTCAATCTTTGTCTTTCTCAGTTTCCTCACCTAAAAGAAACGTGAAAAGACTTCCTCAGCAAAAGCAGTTAAACAGTGCGGTTCAACACGACACCACAAGAGCAACAGATGCACTAAACCAGCAAGTGAAGGTGTTGATGATCCTATTCATTTAGGCAAAATGATAACAGAAGAGTTTATCTAGCAATCTACACAGCTAGCTTTCAGAACAGTTCGTACTGACTGTAAATTTAATAGTTATCTCAGCAGTTATGATTCTACACAGAGTAAAATCTGTATCTCTTAAATTTTAAAATTATAATTTGTTCCTTTCTTTTTTGTACCCAAAACATTTTGTCCCCACTACAGAGGAAGATTACTTAACAGGAACAAGTATGTTACAACAGAATTATTCTTAGGAACGTGAAAGATTCATCAATATCTTGTCCTGAAGCTTCAAACTCATTCAAAGCAGTGGTTTTGAGGGGAGAAAACAATCCTACAGAATTATGGGAAAACATTCTAGTGAGCTTCTGGAGTAAACAATGTCCAGTGGTGTGCCAAGTGCATCTGTTGCTGCTGCTGGAGTCTTCTGACTTGACTGTTTCAACACAACATCCTAGGCTAGAAATACAGTTTTACTATGTCTGTATCAAACAAAATTCATTTTAATTGTACATGCAAACACGCAACTATGAACAATGATATATAACCCTAACTTTACGATCAAGTGAAAATGAGCATGAAAATAAGTTTCAAAGAGCTCCGTGTAGTGCTGAACACAAAGGATTCTCTACCTGCTTGCCAGGTGTTGGATAGAGAAGTCAATGGAGTTAAGAGCAAACACACCTAATGAGACAATGGTGCCTTCAGAGAGTCTTTGTCTTTAATCTCACTGAATGAATTGTGGGGACACATTTTGTACTCTAACAGAGTGAAATGTTCTCTTCTGCTTCCCCTTCTTTCTTGCATGACAGCACCATCTGTTTATAAATACATCACTAGAATGACAGTGCTCTGATGATGTCCTAATATAATACATCATCAAAGTGCCATCAGTGATGATCTAATGATGTATTAGAAAGCTGTTTATCAAACCCCTGTTGCTTTGATGATGTATAGGTGCAATACATCACTGGAATGTCTTGCACTGGTGGCACTGTACTGATACAGACCTTGTGGGGAAAAATGGCCACTCAGCAAGTGAATGAAATGCAGACAGATAAAAAAGGACAATGAAGGAAAAGACAGTCAAATGTGTAAATGAATTATATTAAGAGGAAGAGTCAAAGGTGAGGAGAAAGGAACATAGGTTTCAGAAAACTGAGTTTCTAATGAAATTGGATCCATCAGCTGGAGAACGCCTGGGTGCGTTCCTGTGCAACCTGCTCTAGGTGATCCTGCTCTAGCAGGGGGGTTGGACTAGATGGTCTTTCGAGGTTCCTTCTAACCCCTAATGTTCTGGGGTTAGAGAGAGAAATTTGATCACATTATAAGTGGAACAGAATGAAAAAGAATACAAAACCAAACCAAACCAACAAACAAAAAGACCCAGCTGTTGTATAACAATTGTTTCACAAATCCCCTGCTCTCTTCCGCCCTTTCCTCTAATTCATTTCTGCAAGTAGGCTCAAAAATAAACGTGGTTTTAGGCTATGAAATAGAATACCAGTAATCCACCAGGACAAGCCCCCACACCTCACAAAGCTAGTTGTAGGGCACTTTGTTTAAAAAGTTGTGTGTAGTTGTTTGGGTTTTGGTTGTTTGTGGTGGTGGTTTTTGTTGTCGTGTGTGACCCCCACCCCAGCCCCAAACTGTTCTTGCACTTCTAATTGCTGTGCATTTCTTTGTTCACATGACCTGACCTAGGGGTATCATCCCAGAACTCGGCACTCAGCAAAGACAAGGTGAGACCACAAAGCGTACTGGGGCTGTTGGGGATGGAGTTAGTTTTCTTTGCAGTGCTGCATCTTGTGTTTGGGACCAAAACAGTGTTGATAACACACCAACCAATACAGTGCCTCAAACTGCTTGTAAGTGCTAACCCGTGTTCCCTCCAGTTTTATTGCTGAGCACATCGTTAAATAGCATGGAATACCTCCTTGGTCAGGTCAGCTGTCATAGTTGTGGTCCCTGCCAGCTTCTTGTCCACACTTACCCTACCTGCTGGAGGGTGACAGAGTGAGAAACGGAGAAGGCTGTGACAATGTGTAAGGACTCTTCAGCAACAGGTAAAATGCTGGTGTGCTATAAACACACTTTTGGTTGCAAATCAGAAACACAGCACCCTATAGGCTGTGAAACAAAATGAACTCCATCCTAACCAGACCCAGCATATGTGTGTCTGAGATACCAGTCAGCATACACGAGGTGCTGCAGCATTAAACGCTGTACGGAACAAATCAGAGCCAATAGATTCATTTTCTTTAAAGGCCTTCGACTATCCCTTTTTTTTTTTTTTTTTTTTTTTGCAGGGTGATCTCTGAAGCAAACTGATCTTTGAAATTCCTAAAGCATATTGCCATTCTTTACATTTCATTTGAAAACCCAGGAGGTTGTGGATATGGCAGTCTGCCTGCCAAAGAGGCACAACACAAGCAATGGCAGAACTGGGTTTCCTTATTTTCACCACTGTGCCTCAACTCTGACCTCAAGGGATTTTTCAAAGGAAAATAAGACAAAAATAACCATTTCAATCCTCACCACTGTGGTAATTCACCATTCAGCAGAATTAAAATGATAAAGTAGTATCTATCATTACAGACATTAATGGTCACTGAGTAAACAGACTGACAAATAGTACTTTTCACTGGGGGGGAGGGATAAAAACATCTTCAGATGTGACTGACATCTTCAGAAGACTAGACAACCCCATGACAAAGTCCCCGTTGACTAGGATTTAGACAATCTACAGCTCCCAGCTCTGGCACAAATTCCTGCTATGACCTTAAGTCACTCGATGTTTGCACGTTTCCCTCTGTACCCTTTTCCTCCCATTCCTCTATGTCTATTTCTCCTTCGAGACAGGACTATGCTAGTAGGAGTTTATGTGGCTCTTTGCACAGGTAATTCCCAATTTCCACCACATTCCAAAGCTGGATCTAAATGGATTACCAAAGAGCAAGTGATCACACAATACCTGGTTTAGGATTTTATCAATCAACGCAAATCAGTTTGTGTCTGTGTCTCCCTCCTCTCACTAAATGAGTGAATGGATTCTGCTTGATCTTTGAAGGGGCTTCCTTAAAAAGACAACCTAGATCAGAAAGAGCTCTTTAACGCCGTCTGAGAAAACAGGACGACTGAAGCATGAAGAATCTAACAGCTGTTCCAGCTGAGAAGTTCCCACACCTTTGCACTTAAACAATGTAAGATTTCTTCGGTTTGGTGGGGGTTGTTTTTGTTTGTTTGGTTGGGTTTTTTTTATAAAGGGCATTTTTCTTGCAGATAGGCAGAAGGCAGCTGAGTTTGTTTTGCTGGCACAAAGTGGGTCTCATAAATTTTCAACAGCCATCATGGTAACAAGCTCATTTTATTTCCTTTGACCTCATTGTTATTCATTTCAGAGGCTCTTTACAGACTCACAAAGCATTTTTCAAACAGTGGGGGAAAAAAAAGGCTGTAAAAGACATCCAATGGAAAACTGACCGAGATGGCAACTCAGCAGCCCCTTTTGGTAAACCCAGGCCATGTCACATCAACAAGCCCCTGTGGTACAGGAGACGAGCACACCGTTTCCACAAAAGAACCATGGGCCATTTTTGTGCGGGGAGGGGGGGCTGCAAAGCCTAAGACCAATTCTACCTACACAGATTTCACAGCACATTATATTTTCAGTATGTTCCTAGAAAAAAAAGAACAACTATGTTATCACTTAAGAAACCAGTCTAAATTTTGAAAGTGATAAACTAACTACTGTGTTGTCTCCACTTTTTACAATTCCTGATCAAGAGGTTACCAGACTTCTCAGCCTTTGAAGAACATACCAAAGGTACTCAGCTGTCAGAGATCACTTTGGTAAGAGTATCAGCTCAGAGCAACCAACATTTTCTTGTGTTAAACAAAAGCAAAAAAGATTTGCAGCAGATCTTGGCATTTTCTGTTCATGAACTCTCTTGCAAAAGAGCCTTTCCTGACTGTCACTCAAAATTACCTGTTCTTTCTTTCAGCAAATTATTCTCTCTCCATAGACTGCTTAGTTACAAAGTGCAAGTAAATTACACAATCCTCACTGCAATTTATTTGAATAGAATATATCATTTAGCATGTGTATATTTGAAGTTCTTTGCGTGACAGCAAAGTACATAGATCAGGAAGAGGGAGAAAAAAATGTCATGGCTTATGTACCCAACATACATTTTACGACCGAGTACGGGAGCCTAACTTACTTGCAGGTCATTTTGTATCAGTAAAGATTTATTGTTTCAAGCTCCAGTCTCCACACAGTGACTGTTTTTAGGCACTTAATAGAGCCTGGTTTTTAGAGGTAAAGTCAGTTGCCTTCCACAACTTAGCACCTGATGATGTGGCCATCAAAACCAGAATGCTGAACTTGAAAACCCAAGCCTTGCTGCTCAGAGAATGTGAGCACAAAGCAATCTTGAACTCTGGAAAGCTGAAATCCAAGTACACGCCTTCATACAGAGAGACCCATTCAGAGACCCAAATCCTTAACACAGGTTTAAACAAGTTTACTTCCTATAGCTACACATACCAGTGACAGAATAACCCTTAGCCCTTCAAGAGCCAAAGGAGAGGTAATATCTTCTATTAATACTTTATTGAAAAAGAAGAAAAACTTTCAAGCTCGGAATCTCCTCATTAAGATGGAGGTTTATCAGGTAGTTGCTATTTCAAATGTAAATTCTACCACTGTACAGGCTGTTGTATCTGACGACTAACCAGAAGTTACTTGGAAAGGCCAGTACTACTGAGGTTTGATGTCAGAAAGAGGTTTTGGGTTTTATGCCTATCAAAATTTTTCAAAGACAAAGAGAGCACCATTTGTTTCTGTTTCATTTAAAGGTGACAGTTGCAGACTTAGGGGCCATCACAATTCACACGAATACTCTCACTTCTGTGGCTGCTGACCCTAAAGAAATCTTTAAATATCATGGAGACTAGAATTGCAGAGAAGTGTCATGCCTTTATTCTAAGAGCAGGAAAAGAGTGATTTCCTGGATGAAACGATTTGTATGTGATCTGCTGGAGGCCACTGAGCAGCTCTGAGCTGAAGGGGAAGACAGAGAGCTAAGTCAGGTGCAAGAACAGTCTTGTTAGGACTCACAGGTTTCTCATAACAATTTTCACCTAGGGCCACTACCAAGATGAAGAGAATGATCACTTCTCACAGAGGAAGTAGGTGTTTCTTGGTTTAACTTCTTGGTTCTTTGTCAGGATGTTTGATTTAAGACATGTTTTGAAAAAACAGATTCCAGCAAGAGACACAGAGCGGTTGGAGAGGAACTACTGATGAGTTACGGCAACTTGCCTGGAGAAAACACCAGTTACCCAAAGAAACAGCACACTGGTTTTTTTCTTGCCAGTGTCACCTACTCTATCAGGATCCAGTACATTATCTTTCAGCCGGTGAAACTAAAGTATTCGCACGAAGGTGGGTATTTGAAGAAACAGGCAGGTGTCCAGTTACTAAGCCTAGGCCTAATAGAGGCTTTTTTTCTTTCTAACATGCTATGCCAAACTAGAAATTGCAAACATTGTGCAGCCTAAAGGTTTCGATGCGCTGATTATGATCAGAATTGTGTGAAGTTTCCATGTTAATGCTTCCTCTGAGTACTCAGAGCATTAGCAAGGACTCAGACAATTCCTGAAATCGGACCGATGCAAACTGTGCCCTTAAACCCACACCGAATTCACTACGATAGCAAGCAGTTCACAGGGAATTCCTAAGACTGGGCTGTTCTGGAGAGACAATATGGGAACCAGCCCAGGCAGGAAGATGACCAGCCACTGCACCCCTGAATCCAGGGGCCAAACCAACAGTGGCACACAAGTGCAACTATGAGTGTCAACCACGATTTTCACAAGTGCAGCAACGTATCCATTGTCTAATTACATGTAAAAATCTGTGCAATATGGTAAAATTCAAATCCTGATTTTTCTAAAACAGACAGAATCCTTTGGACAGCTGGAACCCTTATATGGTGGAATAGAAGAGATTTATGGAAAGCCAGTGAGTGCCACTCCTTAACAAAATGGTAAGATAACAAATCCTCCAGAGGTTTGAGCTACCTGACCTTTTAACTAAACCATGCTTAAGTCAGGAGTGCCTAACTTCTTGTTGTTGATTTTCCAATAGACCAGAATTGAAAGAAGGAATGAGGTTTTAATTAAATGAAAGGAAAATAGCCAAGCTGAAGGCAATATTTGTAGAACAGTTTTGCAAGCTTTTTTTTCCCCCTCCTTTCAAAAAAATCCAGAGGCATACGATGACTTCAAATATAACCAAATCAATGATTTACCACCTCATTTCATTTTTAATTTAATGGTTCTGTTCATTCATAAAATAGAAATACTACAAGGTGAAACATGGACTGAAATTTAAACACCTCATTAGAGTTACATATTATTTTGTCTAACAAATATATTGCTTTGTCAATGGAACATGGTGGTTTATGCAAGATCTCTACCAGGCTGTTCCTTTACAGTTATTTGTCTGGGTTTGATTTTACTCTGCAGTTCCCTGATCAAAATGCATATAATTTGGCTTATGTGTAGCACACTCAATGATATTATAATGATTTGTAAGGTATTTGTATTGATTTCACTTTACAAAAAAGTCAAAATCAAATTAATCATAAGAAAAAGAGACCAAATGCAATCTTTCAAGTTCTCTCCATAGAAAAAATTATTGAAGAGAGATACAATCCAGAAAAACACTTCGGTTTTCACATTTCACTTTTGCTTGAAAAAAATTTGATTGCTGAAAATATTTGATCAATACTTGTCACTTCTGATTTGTCATTTCTCAATAGTTGCAGATCAAATTCATCATAACATGGAACTGAAAACTACCAAAATAATTAAGTGGATGTATCTAATCTATAAATGTACTATAAACAAAATGAGGTTTTGTGTTTCTAACCCTTTGAAGATGGAAATTGCATTATTAAAGCAAATCTGAATCTAATGAATGCAGAAAACAGGTTGACTTCTATCAGACTTCTTATACTCAAAGTACTTTATGTTCAAAAATTCTTAGCAGCTTCCCATTTAACCCAAGTGCCCATCTGAATTTGAAAGATCACACAAACCTGGAATTTTACATCCGGGAAAAACCCATGATGAAATGTGTCATTAAGCCTCTATGAGATAATAAATAAGCTTTCTAATAACCCTGCTAAATAATGATCTGGTTTACATAGCTCTGTGAACTGGCAAAACAATTAAGATTGGTGGGGCAGACGCAAGCAGAACAGCAGGTCAGGAAGGATTAGATCATTGTGCCTCAGCAAAACCTCTTACAGAAAATGAAAAATGCTAACAACCAACACCAGCTATTCAGGTGCTGCCTTTCTGTTTCACAAAGTGTGGTCCAGGAATTCACTGAGGCTTCCAGGTAGCTCTGCCAAATTACCCCCATTGCCTGTCTAGGCATTTTTTTTTCCCCTCAGATAATGCAAGCTATTGTCATACACTTTATTGTTCTTTTAAACTGCATTTACAAAGGGTGCGAGGGAACAAACTTGCCGCCACGTTAGCACATAAACTGGGAGAGAGTATCATGCAAACAAGGTAAGGTGAAGTGCTTTTGCTACCAAGAGATGACAAACTAAATTCTAGCGAGAATAATATTGGTCAGCGTCCCCACATTCCCTACTCCCAACAAAATTAAAACCCATAAAAAAGAAAAAGGACAGAAAACAGAAGTCAAATGAATTAACTGAAATAGCCGGGTTTAAGTTCACAGAATTTTAAAGTCATGCCGGAGAATAATCCAGAAGACCTGTTTCCCATTCATGCCATCCTCTCCTAAATTTCTCTGCTCTCTGGCTGCTCTTTCCACATTCTCCAAGACGCTCTCCTGAGGGGCAGTTGCATCTCATGGCAGACAGAGCTCTCTCTCCTCCACCAAACTTTTGATACTCAGCATCAGGGACAGACACTGCATTCCTCTGTCACTGTTTTTAACCTGTCCTTCACCTCTCTGCTTCCCCTGCCCTTATAGTAAAGGATTCAAGAATAGCAAGAGCTTGAACCCACGCCATCATCAAAAAGAGACAGTTAATAAATATTATAATGCCAGAACAAGGAATAAGGGATGTTTTCAAAAATAATGAGCAGACACTATTTCCAAAGCTCAATTTTCCCTTCTTTTTGTTTAATATATATTTGCCACATTTTCACCAGCTTTCTTTAGGTCACCAGGAAGCTGAAACACCAGTAGTTGAAACCCCAAAATATGTTTAGCTAAGTCAGGATCGTGAGATAGCAAGGTCATGTTAAATTTGTTACGCTACGAGCATTTATTCTAGTGAAAAATAATACAAGACTATATTTGCAACCATAATAAAAGCAATAATAATGCTGACAAGTTCCTCCTGATTCACTTTTCCTAAATTGGAATCTGTGATAGCCTATCAGAGTAAGATTACACTCTACTTTGAGACTTTTTTTTCTGTAAAAGCAATACAATTAACTGCTAAATCGCTAAATAAGAAATTATCAACTTCTTTTCTTTTTAATACAAACCCCAATGTAAGCCAATATTACTGGCATGCACTAGGGGACCACCACTTTTTGGTACATAAAAATCAGCATTAATCTAAAGTTTCTAAGTGCTCTACAAATTATTCCATATATTTACAAAAAAAACCAACCAAGCAATTTCCACTGAAAATATACTTAACAGAAAGAGATACAGCTCTCTGACATAACAGTATATTACACCTGTAGGTCGAGGTCCCTTCTATACTGTATAATTTAATAATATCAAACAATGAGATTTTTATGCAAACTCATATTTTACCCTAATATGTTACATTACAAACAAACATCGATCCCTCCAGATAAACATTTGGTATTAACATGGATAGCACTAAACACGTCTTTAAAATCTGCTTTGCAGAAAAAGAAATTCAGCCCTGCAGGCAGCAGGTACATGGTTCTTGCTCAGGCTTTGCATGCTACTGCAGCCCTACTCGTTATTTTGGGATTGAGATGTCCTTCAGGTTTGCTGTCTGCTGAACTTCTTTGCTAATTGACTTTCCATACTGTTGGAAAGTTTGAAAAATGCTGTAGCTGAAGTCACCACACAAAGCAAAACCAAAACAAAATAATGGTCATTTCAAAAAAATAAGCCTTGAAGAGTCTCAAAATTCTGATGCATCAGTACACCGAGTAGTGGAACACGTAAAATAGGTACAAGGGCTACAGAAGTGTGGTAAACACTCTCCTCTCGAGGGTTAAAACCACATTCACAAGCAGTGAATGTCTTTCCTATTCCTGCTTCATCTCCATCCTCATTGACACCTAACTTTGAAAGTACACAGTCAACTAATTAAAAGTGAAGCAACAGTGGGCACAGTTGGCAACCTCCAGTCTATGCAGTTCATGACAAGTTTCTCCCAGAAAAATTAACCTTGACAATTAATTTCAACTCCTGCAGAAGCCAGAAGGATCTAACCTCTGTTAGACACCCTGCTGGTGCTTCTGGATGATTTGGCACTAAGCTTGAATGTAAGGCACAGTTACAGACAGTACTGGATGGATTAGTGTCCTTTTGTTTGTGGCCCTAGTTTTACAAACCTAAAAGACAGCTACGTTCCCTGTTTGTGACTATGTCCTCACCCCATGAGCTACTCACGCCACAAGAGGCTTTCAAAGAAAGCTCTTTTTGTCTTATACCAAACAAAAAGCTGCTATAATGACAGTTCAGGGAGTTAACACGCTCCTACTTCAAAAGTCCACTGTGGTACATTTCAAGCAAGTTATAAAGTGACTCAAATTGTCCACCAGACCAAAACTGAAGAAGTGATACTTCTAATGCACAGAACAAACAAGTCTGAAATATTTGGAGTAGCGTGTTCCTCCAAATCGCCCGTATATTTACCACATAACCCTCTATTCCTTCACATAGTCTCATCTAGACTTCATTCTTCCTTTATTAACGAAGTAGGAGCAAAATGCTTACATTACTTATTTACTGATAAATATATTTTGATTCCTTAATAGAATCATTAAAACCATGGGATACTTAGTTAACAGAGTAGATTCCAAAGAGAGTAACTGCAAACATCAAATTTCCAACAAGGAAATTGCAGGATGGGGAACTGAATTAACCTTCTCAAGATCTTCATGAGCCCATATTGGTTTTGTGCTTTCACAAAACCAGCCACTAAATCAGTTCTCATGAATTTCGGGGCAATGACGACAACAAAGGTAGTGGCTATGTTCAAAAACCCAACTTGAAATTTCAAGGACTCCACGACACTATTACTTCAGACAAGATGCAGAACACGGAGGAGGCTTGGCCAAGCGAAAAGATCAGGGCATGACAGGCTCAGAAGCCTTTTACATTGGTGCGTGGTCTGGGCCAAAAAGAACATGTCCTGCTCTTACCCAGAGCATCCTACCACCTTCTGCACAGTCCCAGCCAGCAGCTGGAGCTAACTAACAGGTTAGTCAGTTCTGACTGTAGCTGAATGCACGCACAGGACTAGCACTGTGCCCACCAGTTTCAATTTCCCAGCTGAGGTGATCAGATAGTCATTTTTACACCCAAATCTAAAGGGAGAGGAGTTTCACAGCAGTTTGGAGCAAACCTCAGACCTGCGCTTCTCCATCTGTAGCAAAGACACCATCAGTCACCCAGAGCAAGGAGCCTGCCTTTCATACTTCTCATGTAGGTATGTGTAAATGCTGATCAGAGACAAAGAAACGTGGAGGGACTCAAATCTTCAACGTGATTATGGGACACCTCTTCCTCTTGTAAGTATGGGATTATCCCTAACATTTTCTAAGCCAATTCTTAGACTTCCTCCTTTCATTCTTGATTTATGGTTTCAGAATTGCTGACCTTAGTAACGAAGCAACGCAAAAAGAATAATAAAGAAGTTATTCTTGCCAGAGCAAACATCTAAGCCTAATTGTTGATATTAGCTTTTATTGACATCAACATGAAATTCTGATTTCTAGCAGCAATCTAGCGTGAGAGTGGTGGGCACAATTTATCGTGGAAGAAGGAAAAATGGTACATCCTGTCACATCATGTATCATAGAATATCAAAATTGCTATGGAAACTCTGCACTTTTTATAGAGCAGGCACATAAAATTCACATAATATGTCAGAGAATAAGTTATTACTGTCCTGAGGCTGTAATAAGATCTACACCCTTATTAGTGAAAAGATTTGACAGATTTTGTTTATAATGAATACTTGTAGCCAATGAGTTTGAGTCAAAGTCACCGTATTTTGACCCATCCACTTGCTTTTAGGTTTCTGTCCCCCTTAGATACACGGAGAGTGCAGACTAATATAATTCCAACGGTTATTAGATTCCATTATAGTCACTTGTGATACGACAGGGAAATTGCCTGTATCCAGGTACAATATTCAAAATTATTAGGAAGAAATAACTACTTAGCACCTTGGATTTTTTTCTTGTACTATGCAGACCTATTCTTGGCATTTACCTGGTTTGCTTACAATTTGTGGTTGAAAACACATCAGAAAAAAAGAGGATTTATTTGATAAGACAGAAAATAGAAAAATCTAGGTTTTAACATGAAATGGTTTAAAGTATTTTCTGCGAATAGCCTAAACACTGCAGCCCCTTGCCACCCTGATCTCTGTGTGACATGTTTCTCCTTGATTGACAGCATCTCTGATGGATTAGGTTGGAGAAAAATGAGCTCGTTTAGGAAAGCAGAAGATGCTACAATTAGGTTTTGCAGTCCAGAAATACAGTGACTGGAAAAGAAAGCAAAGTGGAGAAAAATGGTTGTACTTGTAACACCCTAGGGTGCAAGGGTACATTTATCACCTTGTTTTATATGACACAGTGGATGAATGGTGATGAAGATTGTCAGCATCAATGTCAGCGAAAGCAATTCCATGAGTAAAAGAGTTTGCATTAAAAGACTCTCCACCAGGAAGAAATTCACCTGATTGTTTTATAAACAGCCAACCTACAAAATGGAGCAAAGCAAGTAACTGTAGATTAAAATATTATCACTTTTTTTTAAATTTATTTTGTTCTAACTGTGGGTGCTTTTTGCTGAAGCCAACGCACCTCAGGTAAGCGTACAGCAATCGGACCGAAACCTTCAAAAATAACAGGGGGATTAAAAAGAGCCAGTGTAAAATACATATATGCTACAGCAACAATGAAGTACAACCTCAGAAGCATGCAGTGGGAAGAGCAGGACTGCACTGTATGTAAACACAGCAGACACTACCGTGTTTTACAGTACGTAGTCTGTTACTATGAAACCTCATCATATCAACTGGCAAAAGTTTTGAGTTCATACATTGCATCTTCAAATGAAATGGGAAACTACTCCTGGAAATTCGTATTGCTGAAATCATTAACTCCTACAAATAAATTAAAAAGCAACACTGGGTAATTCAAAATCTAAACAAAACAAAAGAAAAACCAAACCAAAAAAACTAGTGCAGAATTAGGATTAATGATGGACTCCTAAACCTCTTCAGTGCAAAAAAAAGCCCAAAGTGTTTGAAGACAGAGAGTAGTGAAGGTGGACACACCCAACCAAGCATGCGTTCAAGCACTCAATGCTCCTTTATACACTCATCACGGAACAGGAACTGCGGGGTATGGTTTGCTGTGCTCCACACACACAGCCCCACGGGAGCTCACCTATGCAACAGTTCCCTCACATTCCTCCTTATAATGCCATGAAATGCGACATCTTTACCTCACCTTCATTAAAACCTCAAGCTAGTTTGGCTGAAAGGGCCTCCACAACGTGATAGTGAAACCAAACCTTCAGAAACTGTTTCTTCCAAAATTGCTTTGTGATTCTAAGGGCGGCTCAGGTACCTGCCAAGCATCCAGACTCCCAGACCGACCCCTGCTGCACCAAGCCTTGCCAAAGTGATGCAGCTGATGCCTCCACCTTTCAACACAGGAGCGCCCAACCACACTGCTGTAGGTGTCTTCTACGATCTACCACAAGAGCTGGGGAGAGAGGGGGGCGGTGTGTGTGCTCCCATGGGTGTCCATATCCCTTGGTTTCCGAACATGGAGCTTTCCCTCAAACCTGCAGCTACACGCTTCAAGGGGCATCCTGTGAGGAAGTGCAACTCTGCATTAATGAGGAAGGATTGACTTGTTTTGACCACGCAATCATTAAAGCTTCCATTGAGTGAGGATATCACCTGTGCTCACACAAGGACAAAAAACAGAGCAAAAGTTTGTTGAAAAATGCAATCTATTAAATTCTGAAAACTTTTCCTATTTTCCATTAGCTATGGAAAACCAAACTTTTGAGAAAAGCTGCTTCACTGAAATTTCATTTTAAGGATTTTAATTTTTATGAATGTCATACTTGCATGTATCTATACCCTCTATTAAATGCACAGCATACACTTTTCAACATATTTAAGGAAATTTAATGAGTTTAATAAACTTAAAGGGATGTTCTGTCTGTTCACTCAGTAAAGATTGTTTATTTCAGGAAATAAACCATTCTGAAATGAGTAATATGACTTTTAGAGTTATGACTACCTCATTCAATTAGTTTCTGTAATTATTGTCATTCCACACAGTATATGCAGTACTAAAGGAGAAAATACATTTTCAGGAATTACAGTGTAGGTGTACAACTGTTACTGCTAATGAGCCATAAACTTTAGTCTCCTGCTCTCTAAATTCATAGCAGTGTAATGTAATTTGACAAAATAAGTGACAGTTACAATTGGACAAATAATGCATTTTAATATTTTCTATGAGATTGTTATCCTCCAACGTATTTCATACAATTTATTTCTGTTCTATATTTTAGAACATCATCTTACTTTTAAAACATATGTTGCAATAGACTCAGGAAAGATCTGAACAACACTGAATTCTCACTGCTCAATTACATGCTACCTGAACTAGAGGCAGGAAATCTCCAGCGTTTTCACCTCTACCTAGCTTTGCCTTATCTTGATTTCAAAGAGATAGTAAAGAACAAGCTAAACATAATCCTAGATGTTCACAACTCCTGGACTTGGACATTTTACTACATTAGCAAGTAGCACAGAGCAGCAGGAACAGGTCCACGACTGAAGCAGTTAGTACAGAGGCCCAGTCATGGGGTGGGGTGGGGGTGTGTGTGTAAAACTCAAAACTAGCTTTAGTCTAATCCCAAGGACTGCAGTGCATTACACATGCTCCTGGAGAACACCTTGCAGTAAAATCTTATTTGTTAGGTATCCAAATCATGTAATTCCATGACTGCTCCAAAGCAAAGCTCACTAGGGGAACAACTGGGAGATTTCCCTTCGTAAGCACAGCCCCATCTGAACTAAAACAGTAGCCACTGCTATCTGAAATGCTTCATGTTCAGTGATAGAAACGAAAAGATTTTGAATCACACTTTTAAAATGCCTGAGAATATACAACAGGTTTTGGTGCCAGAGCTTCTCACTCTGCAGAGCGAGAGTTCCTGTCCTCAGAATAGGACAACTTGGCGGAGTGGAAAACAAAAAAACAACCAAAATTATTAAGAGTTGAGTACAGAAGAATATTACTGGAAAGCTAATAATTCTGATGAATGATTTTTCACTTGGAGTTCATATTACCCAGTGCCATGCAATTGGGAATGCTCCCCACTTCAGAAGATAAAAGTTCATTATTATTTTCCCAACAGACCCTCTTAGGTTGGCAACACACACACCTGCCACAGCCTGTGGACGGGGCAAGTCGTGCAAAGAAAGAGGCAGAAACTGATTTCAACTATCATCATCTGCATTCTGCCCGTAAAGCAATAAATGACAGTAACAAATCTTTATACAGCAGAAGTTTTGAATTGTTTGGCCCCTCCAGAACCCAGCACTGAACAGCCAGATTCAATATGCTGATGAACGGGTGTCTGCTGCACTGCGAATAGGTGTTGTGGTTTTATGCACAGATCATTATAAAGTATTAATCATCTAAAACCAAAATAAAAATAAAATAACAAAGACAAGAATCAGGCTGCTGTCACATCACTTGAAGGAAAAACTTTGATCACTAGTTTCTTTGCTTCAAGTTCAGGAGATCACTGCGGACAGTTTAAAATTAGCAAAGAATAATGACCAGGCTCTATTTCGATCTAGGAACTCAAGCTCCCTTTTTTACCACTATACACCTTTGCGTACAGCACACCTGAGGCTTAGATTCAATACAAGACAATTTTCACTGGATCTTTTGCCCTGCGAATATTGCAACAGTAAGAAACATGGTTAGCACTGTAATCACTGTATCCTCTCCGCGTTCCAGCTCCTCTAAAAGCCCCCTGCTTCTCACAGTTGGTGCCTCACCAGAAATGATTTTCTCTCTCCTCAGATTGCGACGAAACAAAATAAAGGCCACTTTTCCAACGTGTGACCTGCACTTTGCACGCTACCTAAAGAAATAATGGCACACTCCCTAGCAGCAATATTACAGAAGATCTTCTAAAGTAATCAACTGATTTGGAATGACTCGTGTCTTGTGTTCATGTTGTAGGTCACATCCTGAAGCAGGCCCAGTATCTGAGGATGAATGCTCAGCTATCCTTGCTAAACAATTCATCAAAAATGTGTTAATGAAAAAAGTCACCTGTCACTTTTGAAAAGCTTAGTCATAATGTGCATATTTATAGATTTATGTGAGACCTTCAGTTAATTAAATGTACTTGCTCTCCTGGCTTTTATGAAGATTGTTATCTTGGTATCACAAATTACCAAACTAGTTGGGATAAGGCAAAGACACTGCCAATGTCAAACAATTTACGTGGCTACGCTTGCTGTGGCTCTTCAGGGTTTCAAACTCTTCAGAGTTTGTTTAAATTGAATGATTGACAGAGTGAGATTAAATTTCTGTGCTTTTAGAATTTATTTTAAAAAGAGAAGGTAGGTTGGAACATTTTTACCTTTATCGTGGTTTAGCTAGATTATTCCATTAAAATGGATCTCTCTCTGCAGACGTTACAGGGGTTCAAAATGATACCTTTTTAATGTACCCATTACTGTCTTTAAGGCAATTGTTGAGTCATTCAGTAGCTTTATCTGGAAGCACAAAAGACCAAGCTGTAGCTTCAAATACAATGTCTAAAGCCAAAAGGACCTGTCTTTTCCTAGTTTTATTCAAAACAATGATGCCAATCAAGAAGGTATTTAGAAGCATATGGGAGGCAATGGAATACAAGAGGGTAAGACAGGCTTTTCTTATATGATTTTTAATCTACCCTGTTACCAGATAAACAAACAAATGCCAGCACCTCAGCCTTCAGAACAGAGCTGATAAAAGCATATTTGATTTCATTTATGATTATACGATTAGGAGAGGCTAAAGCTTCACATTCTTTTCCATCGCATTCGTGGGAAGCAGAGACTATTTAGACTATTTGCATGTCTGGAGACCTGGGCTTTAGTCATCTTCTAGATACAACTCAATTCCTTTTTTTTTCTACCTGATACTACCTATTCCTATAGCATTTAGTATTGGTAACCTTATGTACATAGGACAGAATTATAGCACCCAATTTCTTTTACATGATAAATGCCTTTAATCCATTATTTGAGTAAACACTTTGTTCAGCAAAGGCCCAATTCTTTCAGAATTGTTCAGTCAGTTGCCATTAAAACATTCAATATCAAAAAGTCAGCATCCAAGAACACCAGAGATCACATCAAGAAGGGCTTATTTACTGTAATAATAGCTTACTATTTAATAGCAGAGAGGCACAAGCAATACTGCAAGTAGCACACTGCACTCAGTTTTCCCTACTTTGCAGGTAAAACAAGCACACTCAAACTAACCAAAGGCAGGAGTCACAGCATTAGTACTTAACACTCACCAGTTAGGTTCCAACCATGGCAAGCATGCAGTCAGAGAACACTACCAACACCTTACAAGGGCAAACCAGTCTAGATGATCTTTCTCCAACGGTATCACTGCTTCCACTGATTTCTATTTATTGGCTTGCCTGGGGTATAATTTCAGCATGTTTCAGACAAGACTCCTTTAGAATGTTCCATTTTTTAAAATATCTGTTGCCTTTAAGTTTTACCTTGCTAGGAAGTAACGGCTACGCCACAACCTACACAAAAACTCTGTCAACTGTCACTTAAAAAAAATCCCAAATCTAATCAAAGGAGAAGCAAACTATTCAACATTTTCTGGGTGCTTATGAACCACACGTACTCTTTCTTGAAGTCCTTCTGTATTTTCTCACCGCAAGCTCTCAGAGATAACAAATGACACATTTAGAGGATGACTGAACACTCTCCAAATGTTAAGAATGGTAGAGCAGGCAGTTGCTCAGCACAGTTGGCATTGTAACAGAGAGAGAGAGAGACTGGAAAGCTTCTTGGCATTCAGTGGCCCTTGTGCTTTCATAGGAGGACCACATTTAGCAAATGCTCTTGAGCCAAACACATATGCAAGAGCAAGGGGAGTGAAAGGTGAGCTCAGGACTTTTCCCCTTTAACTATGACGTGACCATAAAACAGAGCAAGACAGTTCTCTCCTGCCCTCCAATTAATCACACTGTAGGAACCCCTAAAAGTACTAACGTTAAGATTGGGACTCACTGATAATGCAGAAAGACCAACGACTTGTTGTCTTATTTCCCCTCCTCCCCACCAGTTTCCACTCAGACCATGAGGCTGTCAAATTTTTACACAAAGTACCTAGAGGTGCCAAGGAAAGTTTCTTAAACCCCTCAGAGGAGTAGCCAGTTGAGATCTCAGAGAGAAACACTCTTCCACTCCCCTCATCCTTCCCTTTCTTTTCAGATACCTCTCAAGGAAATGAAATTACTTGTGGCACCGGCGGGTTACTTCTGCCCCTGCTTTCCATGCATCCCACTTAAGGGCCACCATAGGTCCACACAGGTAAAGTACGACCCAGTAGGCTGGAAAGGGGGAGGAGAGGGCTTTGAGATCTTCACTTAACACTGATCTTGTAACCCCCAACATTCCCCATATGATGGAGGAGGGAAGGATGGCAGATGTTCTTCTAAACCCCAGGCTGAAGTGGCAGCTGCTGAGGGGCTCAGCTACACCCCAACGACAAAGATTTCCCCAAGTTTTTTCCCTGCTTTGCTTTTACACCCCACTCTAGGAAAAAAAAAAAAAGTGAGCTGCTGGAGCTTGTGAGAAAGGAAAAGAAAGAAGGGCTTGACATAGTGCACCTACAACACAGTCAGGGTGAAAATTCCCAGTTTGTAATTTGTCCTTCAACTGAACTATAATTCAGTAAATCAATTAAGCTGTAATTGAGTAAATAGTGTAACTGAAAATGCACCAGTACTGCTTTTCAGAGCAGAGCTGCTATTCTTCATGGATTCAGATTTGAAACACCACAATTTGCATTAAACAGAGGAAAAATTTGAGTTCCCCTCTCTGACATGTCACAAATCTTCATGTGTAATCATTTTTGTTATTTGCTGAAGATGAGTTTTCAGTCACTCACTTTGGCAGCAGACAAACTGTAGAGAAGGCAGTGAATTAATATAAACGAATGGATCACATTCTGTGTGCCTGAAGGACTGAGCTCCTAAAAACAAATTCACTTTCATCTAACAAAGCTTGTTTACAATTTTTTTTTCCATAAGACCATGCTCCCTCCAATCTCTATCACTCTCTGCTTTATCTTCTCATATCATATGAGGTCTCTTACAAGTTTTACACTAAATCTCTACTGCACATTCACACAGAATAATGAATATACCATATTAAATACAAGTGCCTCAACAAACAGAGGCTCTTGCCAGCTAAGCCGCATCTCTGCATAAATGTACCCACAAAGGAATTTTGTAGCATCTGGGAATCCAGATTAAAAACAAATAGATAAAAAACCCCGGCCCCATTGAATCATAAGTGAGAGTGAAAATGAACTCAAGTCCTGCTTCAGATGTAGCTGGCTTTTGAGAGAGTTAGGAGTGAACCCAGGTACGGCTTTAGAACAGAGACCTGGGCTGCCTTAGATTTTTTTTGTGCATACCCCGTGAGCTCCAGGCAGCAGCATGCCAATACACAGAATTATCAGCACATCAAAGGCATTATATTTATCAAACCCTGCCACAGCACATTTACTAGCGGTATGATGGATGTTGTTGTAGCAAGCAAGGAACACTTTGATGTACATGGCCTTCTTTGATTAATGAGGGCTCTTGCTGAGAAGCTGCATATGGAGTAAATTACTCTTTTCAAAAATGGCTGATTTGCACTATTGTACTAATTATGTCACAATCTCAGAGTCAGTTCCAGATTCAGTCACCCAAAATAAAGAAATAAAGATTCACATATACAGGTCACACTTTTGTCACACACATGCATCAGCTCAAAATCCTAATTAAATTACAGTTTCTTTCCATCTGCAGAGCACACTGGTAAGCATTTCCTCCCTCCACTCGAAGTTTCTAAAATCTACTCTCTGGCAACTACTCTGTTTCCCCGAAATGAATGCCATTTTTTGTACATTCTGTTGTATTCAAGAACAATGTAAGAGCTTGGGAATTTTAATTCTTCACACACACACAAAAAGAAAAAAAAAAAAAAAGGCATATGAAACCACAATGCACAAAGTGTGCCTCTTAAAAGCATTTTCTAGGTTAGTTCTAGCAGCAAGCAAAACACAACAAAACTGAAGTTATTCCATTAGCCTCAATTCTCTAAGCATGTGGTGCCTTAAGCAATTTATCCACTTAGCTGTAACAACAACAACAAAGTATTTCTTTTAGAGCATTAAAGCAGTGCTACTTTCTTAAACTTCTGATCAGTAAATATTTTATTATGTTAATTAAGTATGTCTGCAGTCTCAAATTTGTTACTCCAAACGGCAGAAAGAGTACTTTGCCTGGGATCACACAGATTAAACTCTGACTTGTACCACTGGACATATAAGGAAGATGAAAGAGAGTACAAAGGCAGGGCTCCTGCCAGTGGGGTGACACTCCACCGAGGGCAAAGTGATTTAAGTGCACTTTTTCTGTTAAGAAGTTCAGACTTAATCCAACTTTGGTTTAATAATTCAACACTTTACACAACACTGCTTGCTGTGGTTGCACAACAGCATATTAACTCTAAACTAAAAGAGGAAAAGCAGTAGCACACATTAAACCTATGATTTTGGAAATAAAATATCACATGTCACGCATCAGGCTGAAGTTTAAAAAGCCTTCTCAAATTTGCATGTGTAGCATTCAGGAGAGTGAATGCTGGATGTTAACTGAACGAAGAGGTTTGCATCTGACACGCAGCAGTTTCACCTTTTTATAGCCTCTCTAAGGTTTCCACGGACTCCAGTCAGCCAGAACTGTAGTCGAGGGGTGCAATGTCTTTAAATAGAAATGGATTCCTGTGCAAAGTCAAATGTTTAGATCACAAGTAGATTGCACATATCATCTGTACGCTTATTCTGAAAGAAGTCAGCTGCACTGCCATTCTCCTCTAGGGATTTCTGCAAAGATTTCTGAATTGCTGCAGGGAAGAGAAAGAAAACAGATTCCATCAAAGGGATGGTTCCCATTTCTTCAACAACAACATTGCCTCTTTTTTTTTTTATTTTATTTTTTTAAATTTTTTTTGGTTCCACAGCAGTTTTTCACTGAAAGCAACTTCTCCAGGTATATAAAATGCTATTAAGCTTCCTGAAAACATAATCCAGAATACCTGCACTGTCAAGAAAACATCCAAACTTAAGCGTTTCCAAATTGCTTAGGAGGTAACAAGTTGCAACTTTCAAAACCTGTCTGAAAAGACATTTCTCTTGCCATAGAACAAGCTGGAAATATTTCCAAAGCCATATAGGATTTGATAGTAATATCCACAAGGGGAAATTATGAGGGGAAGTAGCTGAAGAACGAAGACATTCGGATCTTTGACAGGTCTCCCTGGACATTCTTCTGAAAGGTTAGGAGCTCGTACTGGGAAATTGGCACTCACGGTGAAATACAGCGCTGTCACTGGACAGCCCAAAAGGAGTTCCATGAACTTGCTCAAAATTTCTGTAAAATGTCACGTATCGGCACCAAAATACTTCTAGGCCTCTTTACAAACATCTCAAGCAGGTGGAGCCACACCGCATGTCACATAAGAACCAAACAGCCTGCCTAGAAATTCCTAGCTGAACAGCAAACAGTATAAACTACTTTGGTACTACTGGTACAAAAGAAAAACAGTAAAAACAACACCTACATATTAAGCAAGATTGTTCTTGGCTCTCTTTTTGGTGCAGTTTCACTATCTGCTTCTTTTAGACCTCCTGAATCTCTTCAAATTTAGACCACATTCTTTTTAAAATGTATTAAAAACATTAACAATTAGTATGTACAGGACATACTGTATAGTAATTACCAGTGTAAAAACAAAATATTGAGCACACTGAATTCTTTCAGGCTTCTTTGGAACACCCTGAAGTTTGCTCAATTTCTCCTCCATGTGTGAATTCAGCCCCTCAGAACAGCTGAGACAACTGAAGTTCCTACTCTTCAAAGAGCTCAGTACAGAGTCTGACTGTTGCAAGTTCCCAGAGATGGAGAAGGACTGCATTAATTCAGAATTGCCATTTTATAATGTGGGTCTATGTCTGGGTTAGAAAAGCATTTGGAGTGCTTAGGGGTTTGGTTTATATCCAGAAACTGCCATAGAAGTCACGTGGGTTCTTCCCATATGTCAGGATTACAAGACTTGTACGTCTGGTCATACTGAGAGTTTCCGTATCGAGGTGTTCAAGCTAACTAACAAACAGGTTAAAAGGTTATAGGAAAATCTTGCTCAAATTTCAAAATGAGATGAGAACGGTTCTTATTCACAATAACCGGTATCTTCCTCCCTGGTTTTCTCTGTCTTCATCCCAGCCTTAGAGGCTATAAGCAGCAGAGACTGTGTTTTATGCTTCAGATGACAATTTTTTCCCCTAAGAGTTTTTCCAAACTGTTCGGAATTCTGTCAAAGTACAATGTTTCATCTGGTTCTAATGCAAAAAAAAAGTCTGCCTGTGAAAACCATCCTCTTACTTTATATAAACAGATCTACTAGATGCCAGTCCTTTTCTTGTTTCCCAAGAATTTCTACAATTAATTTCCTGCATTAGGTAATAAACTAGCAAATTAGTTTCCAAAGCAAAATTAAACATACTACAGAGGTATGTTCTCAGACTATAATATGTTCTGTAGAGAAATGTCTCATTTCCAACCTTATTCTTGTTTTACAAACACTTCAAAACAAAGGAAACCATAAAGAACAGAAGTTCTGTTACAAGACAGCTATGACTTGCACTGAGCCTACAAACCCAAGGAAATAAAAAATGCAATAGGCAAAAGGATCCAAAGCTGGTCTCTCATTAGTTCTAAACTGCTAGATCAGGCATTTAAAATAAGCCTTTGTTGTTGGAATTGCTACGGGATAGCTGGAAAATAACAAATGTTGAATTTAAAAAAGCAAAAAATAAAAGCAAGTTGGGTAAGTGCAAGCTGGTGAGTCTAACAGTGGAACAAGAAAAAATAGTGGTAACAGTTTAGAGGATGCTCTCTAAATATACTAAAGACAAGAAACCTGTAAATACTGAGAAGGAAAAAAATAACCCCTGAAGGCACTTACAGCAGGGCAAGTAAGTATAAATTCAGTATAAGTATAGGCCAATGATAAGAAAGGTTTTTACTGATTAGAGTTGCAGTGGTCTAAGCCAGCTTTATAATTAACAAAAAAAAAAACCCTCAAACAAAACAAAAAAAAAAACAACCCTCAAACAAAACAAAACCATCCCTATCACGACCACCAAAAAAGCACTAACAAAACCTGTTAAAAGTCCTGTTAGGATGGTGTATACTACTGAGGAGAGACACCGGGATTCCACCAGCTACAACAGCAGAGGACCAGACTCAAGAACTCAGGAGGTATCTTCCAGTCACATGCTCCAGATTATCATATGTAATTTAGCTCAGAAACATATGGTTCCTGGTTGTGGCTGTCTACTTGGGCAGCTAAAAAGACAAGTCTGGCTCTTATAAGGAGCACAATTATTTTTCAGGACAGAAGGTTATTTTCTAGTTGGCATACGTATTCATAGCCATTCTGATGAGTAACAAATATGACAGTCCTAGATGCTAACGTTCTGGTTAGTGAGACAGAATTTTTAGCAATCATAATCAGTATTTACCAGCATCTGGTCTGAAGAAAAAAATAAAGGGAAGGTAGGTGGGAGCTCTCAAGAGGTAGGAAAATAAACATCTCACCTAAAAGGCCTTTTGACATACTAAAGCTAAACTGCCAAGTGCCAGCACCTAACCCAGAAAGGAGTCTGAACACTACCTACTTTCTCTTGGACCTTCTAATGGAACTGTGCTAATGGATTCTGTGGCTGCAGAACTGGACTCAAACAAAGCAGGCAAGCTGCCCATCAGCCAGAAGCAGGACAAAGTGCAAGGCTGCTCTTGGCATCATCACACTGACAGTAAGTGTGGCCAAGCATGGCACTGTACCCATAACGCAACCACCCCGTTTTACCAGGAAAACTGACAATTGCCTGGCTCTGACCATAAGGAATGAATAGGGAAAGGTTGAAACCCTGACTAATTAACAACTTTTTCCAAATATTCCCATCTTCTGTGACATTCTTCTGTCAGGTGAGTCTCAGCAGCATCATGCATCTCCCCCAGAGCTTGATTTGCTATGATGAGAAGCGTAAGGGGGACTCCTGCTTCAGCTCCTGAGACGTAGCCTAGCAAAGACCTGGGCTTCGTTCCAGTACTGCAAGGAAGTTAATAAGGCCATTTACAGTTTACAAACTACTTCCACTTGCATTGACCATTGTAAGCCTCAAGCAAAGCTGTCATGAGGCTTTTGTAAGGGAAACCTTAAGAGCTTTGGTTAAGGCTTGCTGTCAGAAAACTGCTTGAAATGAATTCAAATCACCAGGCTCCCTTACTGAAGGTCAAATACAACATTTGCAGCTGGAATTGCCAACACAATAGCAACATGAGAGGAAATATAAAGACCCATCTGAGAGGAAGACACTGGCTTCTTTGTTAGCATTTTACTCTCAGCTGGTGAAGAGGGGGAGCAAACTGCCAGGCGTAACTGTGAGAGAGGGCAAGCTGAGCCACAGGCTGCCTGTCAGAAAGGTGAAACTATGAAACCTTCTACCTTCGAAACAGCACTTAGCCCAAACATCCAAATTTGCTTTAAAGGCTGAGGGAAGAGTCAGCCTGCGCCAGTAGCGTGGGAGGAAGCAGGACTGACCATCTCCTCTCTGTTCTACATGCTTCGCAATGGGCAGGTTGCCTCCTGGGCAAGACAAATCTCTCCATCCAGCAGGATGAAAGGGAGCCCTGACAGCTCCTGGTAGGCACGTGCTGGGCACCTCTGTAGCCACCATCTCACAGCCCCCACCCGTATCTTCACACAGCAGAAAAAGTGAAAACTTTGTGTTGCCTCCCTGTCCTGCAAACTCTCCTGCCCCACAGCACGAGCTCACATGGGTTCCTGATGAGCCAAGATGTCCTGGATGAAACACTGTGCTCCATGGCTGGGATGCCAGCACTCGTGGCTGAACTCAAGGTGATGCCATAAACATCCTCCCTCCTGGCTTATCCCATGACATGCTGCTCTGGCACTGAAGCGATTTACAGAAGGCTTCAGCTCACTTGTCATTTTTCTGTCTGTATTTATTCATACTACTGTTGGCAGAGGCAAAAAATCTTCAGCAGTCACGAGAAGTTTACCTCGAGGAGGTTTTTCTAAGCAACCTTCCGCTCGCAGAGGGGGTGTCGGGGAGCGTGGAGCGGAGGGTAACCCCAGTGCCAGCCATGCCCTCTCCAACAAGCTGCAGCCCCACAGACTTTGCCCACGGCAGGCAGAGCTGGGTGTCCTGTGACCAGCCCCACACAAGGTGCTGACCCAGGCCTGCGATCTGTCTGCAGAGAGATCTCTGCCGGGGGCAGCATGGCCAGAGGAGTTGAGAGGAGCCACGGCACAGACCTGGGGTGAAGGCCTGGCCGCAGGTACCCCCGTATCGCTGCTCAGGCCAGGCTGGCTGGGGCTGAACACCCCTGCGGCTCCTGGGTTCAGGAGCAGAGGGAGGTGAGGGCTAAATGAGGCAGTTCAGAGCCATTCAGAACCATCAGTGCCCCCAGGGCAGGCAGCTCATACCTCTTGACAGCATTCTTCAACTTCAGTGTGATAGCTCATAAAAAAGAAATTATCTACCACATTTACTGGAACCTATCATCTTGCTTTGTTTCTTAAATAATTCACTTTTTGGGCTCAGCTCTGGCCAAAGGCCCAGATCCAGGACATTCTTCCCTTTTCCTACTCCAAATAATAAAGAAAAGCATTAAGAAAGACAGGGCCAATTTTGTCCACTCAGAAGTTCAGCCCCCATGAATACATTCCTGGACATCTTTCTAGAAGAGACAGAAATTCAGATAAATGTTGAAGATGTATTAAAAAGTCAGACTCTCATTTGCAGCGAGCCAAGCTTCAAATCTTACAAAAACCCAAACGTGTTGAACGAGTAGCAGAGAGCCCAGTAGCTGTATGTGCTGGAGTGTGTCGATGCAACAAGCTGCTCACACCCTCACAAGTGAACAAAACTAATAAGATTGGCCCCAGGACCAGAATCAATCTATTAACCAATACGATCTGGAGACCTTGAGTCCTCTCTCATATTTTCTACAAATTGTATCGTTTCTTGTTGAAAGCGAAATCCTTATGGCATGACTATCTCAGGATCACATCAGCATTTTCCATATTGTATTGCTGCATGATGAGAAACAAAAAAATATTACAATGAAACTAGATACTAGCTTCTGGGAGGGGGAGGAGGGGGAGAAAGAAAAAAGGTAGACAACTGATCAAAGTCAAAAAGAAATAGAAATGTGTTTTATCAGAAATTTTTCTAGCAGTGAAAAAACTCTGGACTATTATTAGGTTATATTAAAAAGATAGAAGGAAAGGTTGTATAGGCACTAGTAGTTATAGTGAAGATTCCATGTGCTACAGAGAAATCATAGGGTAACAGATGAAATATTTGTGGAGGATGAAGGCGAACTGGAAGCCAGCTTGTAACTTCATCTCCCGAGTACTGTGTAATTCAGCTGGCAAACCTACGCTCATGGGTTGGGGTCGTTGCTAACTACTCCACAAGACAAGAAGCCTTTGCTCAGAACGCAATATTGAGAGAGGCTAGAAAGATGGAGTTAGTTTCAAAAGACCAAGAGGCAGGTTGATCATTTTGAACTTGAGAAGCCTACAGGAAAATTCCTGAAAAGTCATACATGGATGATAACAGCTTCTTCCCTTGCAGGGAATAATGCCAGGTGACCATGATTCTGAACGTAAATCTTTAAGATTGTCAGAACAATAGTAAATGACACAAAGAATGCACACAGCAAACACTTTTGATGAGAAAGAACTACAGCCATTTAATGTGAAAACTGCTTAGAAATATCCAACTGCAGCAACTAAATTTCTTGGGCTTGTCCAGGAACTTCCCAGAATAATCTTTCAAATTAAACAGTATATTCATCCTGATGATAAAATAATCCCTCTGC
>JANIJG010012859.1:37617-82086 GCA_024611175.1 Megaceryle torquata | reverse complement strand
ATTAAAAAAAAAGAGAAAACATTTATGTAATTGTAAAAAGCAGCTAAAAGTATCCTTGTGAAATGAACAAACAATTATGGCTGCATAGAATAGTCTCACCCTAGTACCTGCTATCCGAGTGATCTGAAAGCACTTTAAAAGCTTTAGTAAGAGTCACTTGACATACAACTCTGGTTATGTTGCCTAAAAGGAAATCAAAATAGCTGAAAAGTAAATCAAAGTGGGCTGAAATCTCACAACTAAACTATGAGATTGGTTAGCGACATGAGGCCCCACCACATATGAGGGCTGCCATGGTGGTATCAGCCAGAGTAGCCCAACCTCGTCAAAATAGTCTCTGTTTGAGTATGTAAAACCACGTATACTATTAGGCATTAAGAGGCAAAGCAGCTAGCTGCTTAACACAGACAGCCCCTCTCACCCACTCCTTCTGCCCGGTGCTGTGACCAAAGGCAGGATGCAGATGTGTGAAGCAGACAGCTGTGGATGGGTCCCCTGTTTGGAGCAGCCTTGGCAATGGCAGCACAGAAGCAGAACTTTCTGCCCAGGCCCTCTGTAGCCCTACAGAGATTTGCACCCTGGCCCTACATCCTTCCTCTTCCCAAGGCAGATGTAAAGCAGATGATGCATCAGAACACTCTCGGCAGTCGTTCACAGAACAGCAGAGAGTTGAATAGAGCCTGCTCCTGAGAACCTCCTCACTAGAACGCGAGGGGAGGCCATATACAGAGGCAATGAGAGTGAGGACTGACGAGGGAGAAGATGCTGCAGAGAAAGGCATCTAATGGGCACATGTGTCTGTGTTGGAGGAGGGGCTGCAAGGCCCAAGAAAGAGATCAAGAGTTGACACCCTACCAGATGGGAAAGGCAGAAAAGAAAGTACCCATACTCCTCTGGTGCCACCCACTGACTGCCAAAAATCAACCACGAATAACCAGCCACTCCTAGCCTGTATCTCTCTTCTTTTCTTCCCCTAAAGCTTCTTCAGACTTTGCCCCTGGACCTCTCATGGACAATTCTTAACTCCTTAATCAAAATCCTGCAATATCTCTCAGCCTTCAGTGAACTTCTTCACCCCAAAAGCCAGTGATCTCACCCAGTCTTGGTCTCATCTCTGAAATCTAGTCATCACTAGAGGATCCTGTGCTGCCAAACCAACAGCGAAGGCAAATTGGCTCATTTTTGTCTTCACTTGCAGGGCAACAAAATTTGGTTTTGCCTACCTAGCTGAGAAGACTCGACCTGATTCTGCTGCTGAATGTTCTGACAAAGGCACAATCAATAATAACATTTGGAGGTAGATGGAAAGTGGATGGTAGAAACTGCCAACACAGGAAAGGAGTGAAAGCTTTTTGTCAGTGTTTTTCAGTAAGACCTTGCTCTTACAGCTTCAGTACTGGCATCATGCTTTCGAATGCAAGTAGTATAATAATCACATTAATACACTTTCCTGAAATGGAGTTAAAGGATGTTGTCAAGTGCTTTTATACAATTTCTAATGTAGGCATTTCTCTCTCCATTGATTGTATAATAACCTCTCAACAGTTTGAAAATATCTCTCTTTCTCTACTTGTTCTCTTACACTAGTTGGTAAATGGTTTCTGCAGTTACAGAGCATAAACCAGGATGGTAGTGGACTTCTCAATTCAGTAGCAGTCACAAGGTGCATCAATGGCAGCAACCAAAGTCACAAACAAATCATTATCTCATGTTCCTTCAGCTGCTGCCTCCACCTTCACAAGGTTGGGGTTGCATATGAACGGTACTATTTAATTTCTCCCCTCAGTTGTCTTTTTATTGTTTCTGAAAAAGAAAAATACAAGCAATAAAGAAACATTTTCCCACAAAATACATAGTGTGCCATGTATGTAAGCCAAATTCTGCATTAATTTCTGGTAGCACAGCATATAAGGTGCCTGTTCTAGGAGGGCAGAATGTGTTCAGAATGCAATGATTCAACTCTTGCCTGTGTATGAACAGCCAAGAAGAGGAATCTCTTGGGAGTTTCAATGGAGAAGAACTGCACTGAGTGTGCTCAGTGGAGTTTTCTAGTGGTTCTTTCCTAAGAACAGACCTTTTGCAAACTACCAAGTACTCGTTTTGCTCCCTTTGTAAGAGAGGGACTTCCTCTCTTTATGGACTCTCTCCTACATGTCCTTCGACATCTTCCACCTTCTGAAGGGTTCTGCTCTTCAGAAGCTGTACCATCTGAGAACATACTACTGCATTCCCCTGAAGTGCATCAGAAAATAAGGCACTCCATATATCCTAGAGAGGGAAGAGGCATTCTGGAGAGGACTTCAGGAGCTCTTCATAGCGTTAGGCCCCTTATTATGTATATGATCAAGGAGATAAATACGGCACTGAAACTTTGAGCATCTTGTCTGTAAACTCCTCGCCATGTAAAATACCTGCACGACAGACCCACAAGTGCATCTGAAGTGGCTATTTTGACTCTCCTAGCAAATCATCCGTTCCATGCACTTCCCATTTAAACACCTGATGACTGGAGATTCATTGTGGTGAAATCACCTTATCTAAAAATATCCCTAGCAGGGAAGTGCCTCATTTATTTACTCAGAATTTCTTCTGAACATTGCTTAGTTCACTATTATTAAGCCAAAGCATTTTAAAGGGAAAGCACCAGAAGCATATAAAACCAAAATGATAATTTGCCACACAGAAGATAGGTCTCTGAGTGATTTTCAAACTCAAAGAAAAGCTACTTTCTCCTTTAAAGTACAGCAATGTAATCCTCCAGTAAGTCAATCCTATTTAGGTTTGCACAAAACAAGTCCTGCTGCAGTACAACTCTTACTCATCTACATTCTGGGCTTACTCCTGTACTTCCACCAGAGCTGAGGGAGGAAAGGGAGGAAAGTTTTCTGCCGGTTCTAAAGTCACGAGTTTCTAAAGGCTGAAGCTCTTTCACAGACACACTGATAATTTTCCAGTGACCACTCAGTGATAATCATTTTGCAAGGTATGTGTGGACAACTGCATTAATTCAGGGTTGGTTTTTTTCTGACTATCAGATTTTAGAAGGTTCTGGATACAATATACCAACAACATGAAATCAATCCCAGATATTGGAAATTAAAAAATAAAAATAAAAAAAAAAGGCAAATCTGACTGATTTGACAACAATAATAAAATAATAATCATTGTATAGTACACGGTGATGGGCCAGAACATCCGATACCCCAGGCAGTATCTTCCTATTTATTTTCAGAAGAACCAGCCACCCTTTTTGAATACTACATTCAATACATCCACTGCAAAATCTGTGGAATAGGTACATGTCCTCCATTTCCAATGTCCCTGCAGAGATTCTTGATTCGTCCTTAGCCATTTTTTATGGTTGAATCCCATGATTCAACCATTCATGAAGTGCCAGACACTTCAACTAATCAGAGCATTACTTCCAAGCACGGCTTTTTCTGGAAATGAGAACAATTCACTGCCTCTGAAATATCAGGCTCCTCCCTCGGGTGGTAAGTCTCCCACCAAAACAACAACAGAAAGATATTTATGGCAGACAAGATTAAAATACAGCACAACAGAAAAGGAATGATCTAAGCATGATTGAAAAATAAAATCGGCTTGGGAAGACAAACTACACAGTGTAAGTGTCCTTTTCTTATTTCTGCTTTGGTAAGACAGTGGAATGCATAATACAGATTTTTTTGTCTCTGTGCTGTTGACAGCATTTAAGAAAACACAAATCTCAGGGAACCAAGAAAACTCTTCAGATTTTAAATTCTAGGAAACCCACCAGATGGACTGCCTTAGTGTGAGGGATAAAGAATGTGACTATAAATGTCATCATTTGAAGCTTTACCTCAAATTGAAAGTTTAGAAGCAATTGAATTAATCTGTTTCTCCGTTCCACTCTACACTTCTAAGAAATAAACAAAGAGGAGCTATCAGTCCCCAGGATTTCAAGGATAGTGGGTTGTTTCAAGAGAGGTGAATTCTGAATGCTTAGAGGCATAAGTGCTTTCACTGTCAAGTGATGATTTATAACACATGGGCAATGAATAAACCCAGTGAAAATCTGGGTTGAGCAAGAACGGATCCACTTACAAGATAAGGACCCATGTTCACTAAAAGTGTGAAACGGTGACAAAGTTTCTCAGCTAGCAATAATGAATTTGAAAGAGAGAGAACAGCAGTAGCTGTCACAAGTCCAGAGTCACACACATGCCTCAGGTGATGGGTTTGGAAATGTACCTTACCAAGTCTACAATATTCCTAGTCCTGCCAAAGGTGCAAAGCTTAAAATTCTTCAGATCCACTCCTAGACTTCCCCAAAAGAGGCACAGTCAGAGCAGCCAATACACAAGTTTCAGGATAGGCAGGATGCTGATAGTATCTCCAGAGGTACTGCACGGTGCACAGCACCACCAGGGAAAGTTAATGTGCCTCAAACAGGACATCACAAACATCCAAGAGAGTGCTTCAAGCCTTCACAGTCCCCAGAGCAATTTGCAATCAGGAGCAAGACACACACTCTTCTCTTCCACTGGGCTTTAAGTCCTTAAAGTACATTACAGTCAATCCTTTTAATCTCACAATTCAGTGTTTAATTCATATTTCCCTCCAGACCAACAGTGAGTTCAGTAAGTAATTTTTGCAACTTTCTAAATAGATTCAAAGGAACCTGGACCAGAAAGGCTTAAAATGAGCAAGTTCTGGCAAAATAACTTCTGTAGTACTTAACCCTGGACATGAAGGTAAAATTAAATGTGTTCCACATACTATTTTTCTTTTTTTTCAAACTTTATTAGCCCATTGTATTGAAATACAACCTGTTTTCTTTGAATTGGTTACTTGATAATGATTCCACTATTACCTAATTCAAACAGGTTATGAGTGCATGTTCATAATCCAGGTCCTTTCTACAGAATATCCTGCACAACGAACAGCAGGCAGCAGCTCAGGGCACAGTAAGACCCTTTATTTTTGTTTCTGAGTCAAAGCTTTCTATTTGGATTTAAGAGTTGTTAATTATTGCAGAAAGCATCCTGAGAAACTTTCGGGTTGGAGTACCTGTTTGACACTCAATTAATTAATTTACTTTAATATGTAACAAAATTCAGTTAGCCAGAAGATTACTACAGAGGAGGCTAGTGCACAGCTCTTGAACTCAGCATCCATCACCAAGTTTTTATAGTGCATTCTGCCAACAAAGTCCCCACCACCCAGGCTGCATTGGAGAGCAGGGTCAGAGCTGGAGACTCAGCCCCTGCTCACTCATTTCTAAAGGCTACCTGTAATATTGGGCTCTCTGAACTTCAGTTCACCACCTCTCAGAGATAATGCAGTGACGAGATCTGGGAAGTTCAGTTACTGTGAAAAATGTGAGAACAAAAACACCTTGACACTGAGGACAACCTCTGATGTCAGAAATCCAGGGACCTGCTGTCCACAAGCAGTGCATATCACGTTAAGAGAAACCACTCTCTAAAAGCAAGCAAGCAAGCACTGTCCTTTACTGGCCCCTTTGATTTTATCACCTGTCACAGGATCAAGTGGTCCTTTCAAAATTTGTGAGAGTTGAAATATTATGGCCCCACAACAGTAGACAAGAAAAATGACCCTTTTTTTTTTCCCCCTCAACACAAGCAGGAGACAAGGAGAAAAAAAACCCATCACATTCGTAAAATGTTTCTTATCAAAATTAATTCTGAGGACAGAACTACTACAGGTAAAAAGTATTTGTCTCTGCTGATTTGTTAAGTTTGTGACACTGACTCATTCTCTTTGAAACTGGCTTTAGGTATTAAAAACCTCAAATGGCAGCATGCTATCTTTTCAGACCTCTAATTCTGCTACTGACTCAGAAAAGAAAATATCCTGATTATGTAGTTACCATTAGTTTCTATTAAGAGCCCTGACTGGCAGGAACAAAGACTGAGAAAGCAATGACAATATTAGGTTTTGCTTTATGCTTTTTCACTTACAAGCACTAGGATTTTCATGAGGCTGTTCAAGGGTATGTAAGAACAATCTGGTGGTTTTTTAGTTCTGTGTAATGCACTATCTATCCGTACAGAACTGTAATGAAAAGAATGAGAACACGTTACTCAACCTGGGGTTGTACAGTGAGCCTTCTTCAGGATTTCTGAAAAGCAGTGACATTCCTTTATAGAATGTTGTTTTAAGACTGTTCATTTGTATTTCTCTATTGCAAGGAAAAATTGCTTGTGGATCAGAACTCCGCCGTGCCAGGCACAGAATAAAAGATAGTCACCGTTCCACAACCCAAAAGACAAGCTACATTCCCTTCTGACTTGGAGCTATTTGTCCCGAAACGTGTATTTAAAATAGAGGGGTGGATGGTTGGAACTTCATGAATGGGAAACAGAAAACACAGACATAATTGTAAAAAGCAGCAGCGGAAGCCCAGACAGAGATGATGTCTTTCAGAATAGGAAAGAAAGGTACATGACAGAGTTTTTGGACAAAGCACTGCCTGGAAAGGTGCTCAGCTCTTGACAGAGTCAAGACACAAACCTCCGAGCAGTTTTCATCACTTAACAGATTGTACAATAAACATCCTGTACAATAAGCAGGTTAGATGCTCCCTGTATCTTTTGCCGTTTTTCCACCTCGTAAAAAGAACTCGCAAGACCTCACATTTTATCTGAATTCCAAGGACAAAAGGTTTGTTGACATAAGAGAACAAATCATATCAGAACAAACACGCACTTACTCCATCTCAAGAGTTGCATAAAACAGAACCGTTGTCTTCGAAGAAGCTCTTTTGCATTTTCTATATGCACATAGAAATACATGTGGTGGAAGAAGGAGGACTGCCATCCACATTGGACAGCTGGGCGTTCCAGAAGTGTATGATTGTAATTGCAAATCTATTTTATTTTAATCTTTTGTCTTTGTGGTCAATGTTGTTATACTCTGGAAGACACAGAAAAAAAAAGTTCATTCAGTATGCCACTTCCAAGGAGCTGATCTCCAAAAGTGCAATGCAGGGTGACCTTACTTTATTAATACTTTAAAGAATTAAAGGACTACGTACTCACATTAGAAAGATACTACTGTTTCTAACTTAAAATCGAATGATTCACCCGATAAAATTCCACGCTTTTTACAGCACTGAAATTCAGTTCTCTTAATGAGGACCAGTAATTGTAGATTCAAAGACTGCCGAAACCAGTCAGCAGGAGATAATATGTAATATGTAACCACAGGAAAAGCAAACTGGAAAAAGAAAGACCACTGGCTTTCATAAATCATTTTTTGACAGGAAGGTTATTTATCATGGGAAATAAGCTTAATCAATAATAGAGTGAAACAACCTTAATAAAAAAGGGAATCAAGCTCTGTTCTGTTAGAGCATTATAATTAATGTGGGTAGGGGGAGAGAGAAGAGGCAGAAAGAATTGTTACAGAGAATTGTTATTATCCTGACAAATGGATTCTGGATTGTTTCTAAAAGTTCATTTTCATCTAGCAGCTGTGAAGGAGAAAGTACCAAGAATCGCATTTTATTTTCTAAGAAGTAATGAGAACTTTTGAGGGAGGTGCCCAGTTAAGGAAGAATCACTCGTGATGAATATATTTTTGTTTGATTTCAAGTGAATGATAACTAATCATAACTGCATTAAAAATCAGCTTCCTTAAAAGGCAGGGGGAGACCATGTTTTTTCAATTTATTGTTATATACAAACCAAGCGTTAGCTTTACAAATGCCATCTTTTTTTTCCGCTCTGGATTGATTAATTTTACAAATGTAAGAGGAAAGGAAAAGCCCTCAAGAGAAATTCTGGAAGCTTAATGAAAAGAAATGTTTTCATCTACATTAATACACAAACTGTTGTGTATTTATAGTTATTCAGTCACATTTCATTTATCTTTCTGACTGTTTTTATAGGTAGATGATAATTCCATCAGATTTTGAAAACATTTAGCAAACTTTTTTTGAAAAACATTGTACAACTCCATCTGGAAAGGGAAAAACCTACATAAACCTACAATGTGAGTATGTATCCCAATCACATAACGTGTTTCTCCATCCACTCAGCCACAACATCAACATACAACATAAAAGAATGGAATTGATAATGTTTAATAATAAAAAAAAAAAAAAAAAACCTAACACAAAAATCCTATCTGAAGCAAAATTACAAAATTACCCTCGAAGGGAAGTTCACCAAGGATTTTGTTGTAATTTTTTTTGTAGGGGGTGTACAGTTACAGTAACCCAAAAAAGTACATTCATAGGGAGAAAGAAAGAAAATACATGTACAGGGAAGATGATGAAAATGCGAGTGGAAAATGAACAGATTGCCTGGACTGACTTAGATTCTCTATTTCAGTTCAGTCTTCCAAACTTCACAAAACTCAAGAGTTTATCCTAAAGCATAAAGGTAACTCTCTGCAAGTTACCTACCCCAAAGGGTCCAACCATTTAATTATTAACTTAATAACTATTACCTCTAACTCAGACTTTTGAATTTCAGAAGAGTGGCTCCTTTGCCAAGCCTCTCCTCTACAGGAGATATATTGTTCCTGATCCCAAAGCCCTTCTGAGTATTCCAGTGAGTATTCACACCCCATCTACAGACAAACCACGGGTCAGAAAAAGCAGAGCAGCAAAATAATTCTTATCCAGGAGACCGTTTGAAAGCTTCTTAAAGTGTTCTCAGACAATTTGTGAAAGGGAAGAAAAAGATTATTAGGTATCTTACTCATGAGAAATTATTCAGCAGCTCAAAGAACTGGAAAGCAAATTGGTTTTAGAAGGCAGCTGTTGAAAAGAACAGATTTTTTGATGCTTTAATGTGAAATTCTTAACTTTTCTTTCCATATCAGGATCAAAAAAATGTTTTCAGGTAACTTTTTACACAAGAAACATCATATACTAATCTCAGTTTTTATTCTGCTTGATCCTACCGGGATTAAACTGGCGATGTTCCTTTTGACTTCAGAGAAACAGAAGCAGGACCCCTATTCTGCAGGAACCAGTTATTTTTCCACTCTTAATTTACATTAATACAGTGTCTTGAAATTGGTGGAGTTAAATAAAGTGGCCAGACAGTAGTATAAATACTGGGCTTTCAAAGTGTCCTATCCTAGGCCAAATTCTTCAGCTTCCACTGGGAATAGGTTCAATAACTTAATGCCTAAAACACCCCCCAGAGCTCAGCCTGTTCTTATTTCTCCATCCAGCACTGTCACTTAGCCGTAACTTCTTGCTCAAAATTAGATGCTCAGCATTTCTTCCATCATACTCTGTTTTACTGCACAACATCAATGATGTAAAGCTGGGCTACCCTTAATTTAATTACATGGTAGGACGGAGAACAGAACATGTTATTCTAGTGTTATTGATAGTCAGTAGCAGCACCTACTGGTACCCTCATATATTCCCTCTGGAGAACGTACAGCTTTAATCATGCAGACTGTAGCGGCACAAACGTGCTTTCTACTCTTCTACAGCTTTGTAGGTAGGTATTTCCTATTTATCTCTTCTAGAAATGCATGGACTCTTGCTACCTATTGTAAATATGCAAGTCACAGAAATGGAACCCAGTTCTATATTGGTGTGTATTTTTTCACAGAATTCATTACAGCTGCAAAAGAAGAATCTTTGTTCTGCTGGGAAAGACATGGCAATAGTGATTGACCATTATTTTTCCCAGCTTGCTCGCAATAAAACATTTATTCATAATGCATGTTTAGTGCTGCAGGTGGCATTGTTACTGTTCAAAGAACCCTACTCAGCATATAATGTGGTTGGCACTTTATCTCCCTGAAAATGAATCTTGAAAACTTCTTGAATTATATATCTCCTCCTGCTTTTCAGTGGATCCATAATTTTCTTCAGAAGATGAATTGCAGACAGCAGCACTGATGAGAATTAAACTAGCAAGGTTCATGTTAAGAACATAGTCAGTAAATCAAAACCTGAAAGAAATGCCAGAGATTCAAAATTGTAGACTGACAATATCCTGAGACACTAGGTATGATGGAGCCTGGTAATGAAGTCATGAGGTTAAACACCAGCCTTTCATAGACACCCACATGCTAAAGTACCATAAACTCGCACTCCTCCTAGGAACAAGGAAATCACCTTTAGTGCCTACGGAGGAGAAGAAAGCCTCAGACAACATATTCACCTTTAGGAGCAATCTGTTGACTGACCCTGTTTAACTGAAATCATTCACTGGTAAGATGTGGTAGACATATCAATGTATTGTATAAACATTTTAATAACACCTTCTGGTTTTTTGTTAATTAACCCTGCCAAAATAATTTGCGTACCAATCCCATCACCTGTTATGTGAAGCAGTTGTTCTATTCCAGTAGTTGTTTCCTTATTACATCTGGAGGAGAGTGAAGACCTCCAAGAAAGGTAGAAAAGAGGACTCCCATCCTATGCATTTTACATTTCTTCCTTCGGTTACGTACACATTCTTCTCCTTCTGTCATAAACATTTCTGGTTTTCTGTTGACAAATAATTTACACATGGGGTAAATATTTAGTAAGATGTGCAGGGATTTAGCTGTGTGATTATGTTAAAGTCAATGGGAGCCTTGCAGCTACATCTCTGTGCGTGCCTGGACTCTTCACCTCTGTACAGTGCTTTAGGCTTTCAGGAATGTCAGGCTTAAGGAAATTGATGGGCTATATTCTCATCTCAGTGCATCCAGATCTCTCTGTATGGGATTTATGAGCAGAAACCTACACGTGGCAAGGTAAGACAGTATTCTTAGTTTATAGAGGTAACCACATTAAATCATGAAATGCTTCACATTAGAAACCCCACACCTGTATGCAGGATGTTATTTTCCTCTTTTAACTGAGATCTTTCAATGTGCACATGAATTTAGTACTCGTGGAAACAGACTGCCAGCTCTAAATGTCACATTTTGCATTTGCCTACAGAACTGATACAGGACCAAGGGAAGCACCATGACTGTCCTCCAGAGACTTCACCCAAATCTTTCAGCCTTGGCCAGGGTAAGAGGGTAATTCAAACCTTGCATCAATAACATCTTCACACGTTTACTGACGTTTCCCAGTGCAATGGTGAATTCTGTGGCATGTCAAATAGGGGTTAAATCAAATCCAGCAATTTTCCATTGCTCTGATACATGCTTCCAAAAGAGGAAGAATTTAACAAACCAGAACTTCAGCTGATATAAATCAGCCCCATTCCACTGAAGCTAATGCAGCTGCATTGATTCACAGCCACTGAAGTCTTGGGCTCTGGTCTCACAAATATGATAGAAAGTTCCATTTGCTAATGTAAATACATATTGGTGGCTTATCACATAAATTCATTCAGCAAAACGCATGAATCAGTACTGCTTTTTTAGTAATAACAGGCAGGAATAAGTTTTGAGGTTTTAAAGAACTCAATAATATATGTACTTCAGTCACACAATAATCCTGCAAGAACACCACTGCCTTTCAAAACACCTTTTTTTTTCTTAGTGCCCCTCTCCTGAAGCAAGACCAGAAATTGCACAACCACTCCTGTGACTGTAGACAGCAAATTTAAAATACCCTTAATTGGAAGCTGAAAAAACTAAGCGTGCTGCACAATGGCTGAGACACAAGACTTATGGTTGTTTACTGTAACACTAAGACAGTCCCATTAACAAGAATGATGGGAAACTGCATCCTGGCATTATTCTTAGCAAAAGACTTGACAAATATGTTTTGTAAATGAAGGAGCTACAACAGAGAAAACATATAATACACTTTCCCCCCCTTTTTCCCAGTGAAATGGTTGCATGTTTAATGCTTTATACATTATTCAAGGCTCCATTTTCCAGGGTTCATCAATACCCTAGTCCACAGAAGCTAGAAGCTTGTAACAACTGACAAATGTAGACAAAACATGCTGCTTAACCCCAGAACAGTGGGTCAGAGAACAAACAGGAAAAATTATTGTCTTTGCTATATTACTGTTGAAATGGAGAAGTAAATGAATACCATACGTTATAGCTTATCACTTACAGTATGAGTGTATCATGAACAGCCCAGCATGTCCTACTTAAATAATACTGATGGATAACATGCAGGCAGCTTTTGTTCATTGCTGAGATTTTGTCTTGTCTACATGTTGTTTGTGCTTATTTAAGGAGAGCAGAAGAGACAAAAGAATAGCCAGAGTCACGCCAGGGGCTCATGCAAGCCCCTTCCTCTGCGAGTCCATAACGAGTCTAGACTGCGCCTACCGTGGAAGTTATTGCAAAGAAATTAAAGTCTTCTTGGGAGAAAAAGTGGATACCACAATGTATTCTTAAACCAGACATCGTATTATTTCCCAGCTGTACTCAGAAGCAGCTCTGCAGAGGACAAAGGAGAAAAAAGGGTGGGTGGAAAAAAAAAAATAAATAAAAAAAAGGAGGTGGGGAGGAGGAATAGCAACCTGAGTTCTATTGCCTCTGTATTGCCTCTGCCTGCTGGAGAACTGTATGGAGAGTAGCAATATTTTTTACATTCGGTACAGTACCTCTGAAGGTGACTCAGGAGCTTGTGGGAACTAGAATTCTAGTAGAGCAGAAGCAACCCCCCCAGCCTGCGGGGCCGTTTATCCATCGCCCTCAGCACGCTGCAGAGCCAGCCCGTTACACCTATGCAAAGCAGGCCAAACCACACTTCTCCCTTACGCTGCCGTGGCATTCACGTCCCTGGCACCATTTCTCAGGTTGCCAGGGTGAGGAGATCAGATTGCCCCAGGATGTCATCCCACCCTGTCACTGCGCTATTTCCACCTTTCTGCCGGGGCTGTGCGAATGGCAAACGGGTAGGGAAAGGTGCTGTGTTCTTCAAAATGGACTTCAGAGCCATTTTACATTTGCCTTGCTAGCGGATCAGAAAAACCACCAAGCGGTGTAGAATCAAGCCCTGCCTGAAGGAAATAATAACAACATGAGGAATTCTTTTTGCTGTTCAATGGGAAAACAGAATACAAAATGAACACCCCAAAAAAGTAATTTTTCCCTAAATAATTGAAGGTGGTTGTGACTGAAGGGTCAGATTTATAATTTTTGGTAATTTAATTAAGTCACTAATACTAACCACAGGAATTTATTTGGTCTGCCACCTTTACAAGCAGGTTTTTACCAACAGAAAGATAATAGTCCCACCCCAACATGAGGAAGAAGTGCTTGTCCACTCACAGAACTGTACCCTTTTAATTAAGATTTTGCAGTCACCACTTATTAACTTACATCTGACCTATATCTCAGTAAGGGAATCTAAACTAACAAGTCAAGTTGGAAAATATCATAAGCTCCTTACCCAAATCACAGTGATTTTAATGAAGCAGCTTGATATTCCATCTGTATTTACTCTAGCATAATTTTGCAATGCACAGCAAGCCTTCAGTGAAAAGTATTTCAAAAAGAAACTCAGCTTCAAAAGGTAAACAGGATAGGATGAGTTAAAAAAATGGGACTGGGGTGTCTAGTTCTCAGTGGTGCAAATCTTAATATACTGCTCAAGATGACCACACTCAGCAAAATATCACACGGTGGTTATTTCTATGCATAGCATTAATTGGTTCTTTAATACCTGGTCATCATTACCAGTAGATTTATGTTTGGTATAAATGAATGATACAGATCTTTACTGAGGTACAAAAATAGAATAAATTAAAAAGAGACCAGTCCTTAGAGCTTCTTTACCTAGTAAAGGGTTATTTCTTTCCCACTCCTCCTCAGCACTTGTTTTCATCCCTGTGTCCCAGAGATCTGCATCTCCTTAAGGCTGCCAGTCACTTATGCAGACTACAGTAAGCCTCAGAAGCTCTTCTGGGATGTGATCAACCTGTGATCAACGTAATATATTTTTCTTTGCAGTATAAAACCTGAGTTTGCAAGTCTGGCCAACACAGCTCTAAGTAGCCTCAGTTTCATCATGTGATTATCAGATGACCAACAAAGAGAACTTGGATTGGTGCTATTTAAAAACATCCCCAAATCCCCTAGGGTCTCCACATCAGCACGCTTCCAGAGACAACCTGTAGGTCACTAAGAGGCACTTACAGTGTAAATTCAAATTCTTCCATAGAACTATTAAGTAACTATAAGAAAGGCATTGCTTGTAATAAAAAAAAAAACAAAAAACAAAAAAAAACAAAAAACACAAAACAAACAAACAAAAAAAAACCACACAAAAAAACCACAAACAAACAAAACCAAAAAAACCCCAACCAAACAAACGAAAAACCAACAAGCAAGGAAAATAATTACAAAGATTTCTAATTCTGCCTTACCCACAGCCTTATAGGCGGTCCCTGGCATCTGACTTGCATTTATGCTCAACACTCCATCCATTCCCACTATCCCTACACACACAGCATATTCTTTTCTTCTTCTAGGACTCCACGATTATGAGTATTTCACAGCATATGTTGTGGGTTCTAAAGTGGCCTGGAACAAGAAGGTCAGACTGCACGTGCTCCTGATAGGGCTGTGCTATGCAATACGTTTGGAGAAGGTTGTAGGACTGAATCTACAGGACATAGTGCCAGGAAGTCTGCTATAATACTGCTGCCTCAAATCAGAGATGGTAAGAGTCCTGCCATTAAAATCCAGTGCTTCCAGCACCACAAGTCAGCTGCAGATGTGAAAGAACATCTAGAAAAACAAACATGAGAGAGAACTGTGGCACGTAATCTGGAGAAACTGCTTCCTATTACACAATGGACTTTTAAAAGCCTAAAAATCCATGGGTTTTCTTATCTACACAAAGGTGAAAATTATTAAATAAAGGTCTCTAAAATATACCTGACAAAAAGCAAGCCTTACTGGTAACATACAAGGAAAAAATTAGCCAGTGCTGACACAGCCAGGCTCTGCTATGACACAGCAAAGGCTGGATGATGTCACATGAAAAATTTTGCAGTACCCTTGGTCCCTTGTCCCAAGAAACTCATTTTAGTCTGCTATAAACTGACAGCAGAACCACCAAAACTGTCTGTTAATTTTGGCCAGTGATCCCACCAGCACTGCAGGTGAACCTCCAGGAGAGTCACTCAATGCAGAAATGTTTCCCAAACAATGACAGATTTGTCCAGGCTTCCTAAACATACTTCTGTTTGAGATACTTGTACTTGGTGCCTCATGTGGCATTTGCTTGCCTCCATCTCCCAGTGTCTCTCACCACAGTGTATGTTATTAGGCTGACTATAAGAAAACTCTCATAACAGATTTGCATCCCAGGAAGCCACCAGACAAAAATCCTGGGCTATGACTGCTAATCGAGAGATGGGTGACATCTGCAGTAGAGCAGGTGGTGATGTCCCACAGGTCCTGCTCCGGGGGCTCTCAGTTATCAAGGCAGTTCTTGGAAATTTAGAAACTTTAATCTCTAATCTCTGCTATCTTCTAGCACTCGGGAAAGAAACAGGGATCCCCCCAAGCACAGAAGGCCTGAAACAACCCTTGCAAAATAACCAGGTGATAAGCTCTCACAGCCAGTCTTAACTTTCCAAGCCACTACACGTGATCATTGCCCGACTGTGTCTGCCAGTACTACTGCAAGAAGGAAGAGTGTGGCTCTACTGTGCTTGTAGCTACCTTCAGTCAGAGGCAGCTACCAGATTTATTCTCATCTTTGCTGTACTAAACACGTGCAGGTCCCTCAACATGCATACACAGTCGTGTGCTCTCAACCCCCAACCAGCTTGATAAACCCTGCTCAGGACCCTGACAATTTCTCGGTATCCCTCAAACTGTGGGTCTCAAAACAAGACACACACGCCGGGTAGCAAGACCAGCACTACAGAGAAGGCTTTCACAACTCTGCTGAGTGCGTCTGCCACTCTCCAGCTGTCACAGGTACATGTTTTGTGGTATCTGTGACCAGAGCACGCTGTTTGCCCTGCTCTAAACTTTAGCTCCTTTTCAGCAGGGCTGTTCAGCTCCCAACCCATAACAGGACATGGTCTTATTTTGCCCTAAGATGCAGAGATGAAGCCAAAACCAAATCTGATAGCAACATAAGACCTTACCAGTCCAGGTAATACATACATTGTCATCAGGTATTAAAGAATGTTCCTGTTTCCCCCACGATGTGCAGCCAGTATATCTCAGTGCATCTCATCTATTTGCAAGTTCCACCTAATTCAGTATGAAGAACAGCAAAATAGCAGCTTGAAAGTATCTACTTGACCAAAAGAACTGGCAAGCTAACAGCGACCCAGGTACACTCTCTTCTGTCCTTTATGGCATTCTGGTACTACCTCTAACTTCTGCAATTCACTTGCCTCCTACTCTGGAGCATTTACTGAGAAAGAACTTTGACCTTGACTTGTCACCATTCCCCAGGCAAATTATTATGTTTTCCTTAGATTCCTTCACCCTACGGTATTTAACAATTTTGCACTCTTGTCTGGGTTCATTCAGAGCTTCAAAGTGCAAAACAAAACAAAACCAACAACCACCAACCAAACAAAAAAAACCCCAACCAAACAAAAAACAAACCAACAAAAAAACCCCAACCAACCCGAAAAAACCATCCACCCAGAAAAGCCCACCCAAGAGAAATGTGCAAGTAATGCAGCAATTTTTCAAAGATTTTCTTCTGTGGAATGCAGCTAAAACAGAGGAGAGAATATTGCTGATAACATAAAACCTGACAATACTAGATGTAAAATAATAGTAACAGTGCTGCTTAGCTCTGTACAACAATGTCTGGTCGTTAACATCATCACCAATCAGAAAATCTGTTTTAGTGTACAAAGGGTTAAAAACAAATTCAATTTAGATAGGGTGAGGCTCAGAAATACCTGCAACACATAACCTTACAGAAGGAAAGCACCAAGAGACTGAAAGCACAGGGAAGTTCTGCTTCCTTGCTGAAGTTTCTATTTCAAAGTTATCTGATAAGCACTGGAAGTCTGTTTGACATGGTATTTGTGATAGACAAGAGGCATTCCTCTGCCCAACAGAAATTCAGACCAGAGACAGCAAATCTTTTCACTGTATCACACACAACTGGCTAGAAGAGAACCTCAAACTTGTTTTATTAAAAGCATCATTACCTGAAAAAGGGGTTGGAGTGAATGACAAATGGATGATGGACACAAAAACCTCACGTAATAGATGCTTACCAGCCAAGAGAAAAGCTACAGCCAGTCTCCTGTAGAACTGTAACCTTTCCTTTACCATCATTCAGCAAAGGCTAATGTCAGACAAGATTTATGGGGGGGGGTGTCGTGGTGAAGTCCTTCAAAAGAAGCTAATGGGGTTTTCTTCTCAGCTAACAAGATTCAGGCAGACGCTGCTATGGAGATAGTTAATACAACACTTATTTTACATTAACTGCTGTTTTAAAGTAAATTCACTCTTTTTGTTCTTACTAATTTGTTTAGGTGTGATGTAAACTTCAGCAGTTTCAGAAGTGAAGAGAATAACCTTAAGTTCCACGGAAGTTATGATTCACTTTATTCTTTTTCTCACATTTTTATTGCATGTAACTATGGCCTTATTGCTGCTTATGAACAGATGTGAATCTGTCCCTACTATCACACAACTCTGCAAGGGAAAGTAACAGAACCCTTGTAACAAACAGCAACTGCAGGCACACACAACAGTTTTTGTTTATCCTATCTAGTCCAAACTGCTGTGAACAAAGCTAGTAACATTGACTTCTGCTTCACAGAATACTCCTGCCAGGTAACAACTTGGATCCTGCTCATTTGCACGCACACCCCACACCTGCCCTTAATTCTATATGAACAAAAGTGTGAGTTAGTGTTTCAAAAAGCAACCATGTCTTCTCCTAGTTGTTCTTATATGATCCAAAAGCCCACCAGACGTTTTCCCTCTGCTTCCTTCCATTCTTCAGTATGAGAAGTCTGTCATCTCTTCAGTGCTCTCACAGTCTCTCAAAAATACTCCTATGGATCCAGAGCTTGTTAATCCATTTACCTATTACTGAATTCTGAAAGCTTAATAAAATCTCCAAGTACCTAAGGCTTGGATCCCCCAGAGACATTACATCCATCACTAAGTTGCAACGCGCATACAGACTTCAGTTAAGCCAAGCACCAGGAACACTGCCACGCTGCTCTCCTGCCCATCAGGTACGCTCACAGACGAGGTCTGAATGCAAGCTTTGTCAACTGTCTTTGATTAATCTTCACATTGGAAAAAAAGTGAGGAAAAGAAAAAGCACAGCTCAGGTGGAAGTCACTAGGAGATCTGGATTAGATCAATGGCATTATACGGCCATCTATAAACAAAGGGTTTCAGGTTGAGAAACAGTCACTGTCCTGTTGGTCACGAGACTGACAATTTGGTATCTGAAACTAATTTTTCTGGAACATAATTATACCTTTCACAGGGCTCTAGATGACATTATGCAGTGATAAAAATACATTCACCTTACATTCTTCCAAGCACATTAGAAGAAAATACAGTGTCTCTGGCCGTACATATGGATTGGTTGACATTAAGTGACTAAGATGGTGAGTACTCCAACAACCTGACCCTCACTGCCTCTTCTGGTCCTGAAGCAGAAGCCTTTGGTTCTGCATACTGTGTGCAGCATGTGTGCACATGCCCCTGGGGTCTGGCAAGCTGGGTCAGATCCAGATCTCAGTGGCAATAAGGGTAAATGAAAAGGTAACCCCATGGAAGTATTAGCCAATTTGCACAGCCGGTTTGGGATTACTCTAAGTAACTGCTTCTGGAACTGTTCAGTACAAAAATGGTTTATTAAATACCAAAAGATCTGATTAAAAAGGAAAGGTTATACCACACGATTTTACTTAGAAAATGTGCAGAGCTAGTTATGGTCTTAGCACAGTACATGCATGGAACTTATCCACTGTTTACTTCCATTAAAAAGAATGCTCTACCCAGCTTTGATTAGTTCTGGTGTTCTCTAAGTGAAACATTCGTTCTCCAAATTAATCTTCTGCAAAGAGAAGGGGCAGAGCAGAGGCATTATTGGTCTGAGAGCTCCACTGAAGGGTATATGAAGGAACAAGCTGATTAATATTTTATTGGGGGGGGGGGAGGTGGGAAGGAAGTATAGGAAAATAAAACTGAATCTGAAAAAAATCCCACACCAAAATCTCAAGATAAACTTCTTATACCAAAAGTTAAAATTCTCCACTTGCTTTTGACGGCTGCCGTTTTTATTATTAAAGGTTTTGCTGAGAGTCTGCATTTCAGTGTTAACATATGAAAATATGTTGACTGGCAAGGAAAAACAAACTCATAAATTTCAACTTTAAGTATCTGTTTTAATGTATTATTGTACTTTATTGGCAATATTCCACCAGCAAATGTCTTTTTATTATTGTATCCCTTCTTTGCAATAAAAAGGAATGCTGTTGACTGGCTTCTACTTTGGGAAATATGAAATCATTGTTTCTTGCTAGCTGTGGGCAAGAAATAGTTTTCAATCCATGCTAAAGTTAAAAAAGTATGCTCAGGAAAAAATATGCAGCAAGAAATATGTTAGCATCTTTCATAAATTTTCAATACATGGATACAGCAAGATAATTTCCAAGCATAAACAGACCCAGCAAAGAAAATATATTATCTTAAATCAGTTATCGTTCCCCTGTATGACAAAAGATGGGTTGTTTAACAGCATAAAACAAGTAGACCTCAGTCTAGCATGGTATGATACTTGAAATAGAAAGAGAAACTTTAATATTTTATGTAAGTAGTCTGCCATCTCTAGCTAAACCCTTTATCCGTAACTGAAGCAGAACTCACATTGGCTTCAGAGAAATCTTTGCCTGTCTACAGGGATATTGTTGAATTAATTCAAAACTTGAGAACATTGCAGTAGCTGGAAAACAAGTAAAAAGGAGCATGGAGGCATTTATCCTAAACTGCATAAATAAGAAACAGTTGTGCAAACTATGGTCTTTGTGAAAGAAAGGAAGCACCAACAAGCCACTGACCCTGCCTCCCACACTTCTGTCAGCAGCTGAGCTCAGAGCAGAAAATAGCTCTACCACCAGCCAGGTGCTACACCTTATACCCTGCCTTTCATTTCTGTCTCTTGTCCAGTTAATAATGCACAAAACCCCCTTGTGTTTTGTCAAGTGAACAATTACACAAAAATACTCGTCAGAGAAATTCTGTAATGCTGGGTAATAGAAGGGTAGGGGTTGGAAGGGACCTCTGGAGATCTATAATGACATCACTGCCACAAGCTGGCAAACTCACCTTCTCTGGTAAAAGGCTAGGGTCACACTCATAGTTACGGATCAGGTCCCCCCACACCACCACAGATAGACACGGTACTTGCCACGCTGCCTTTTCGTCGCTCCACGCAAACCACAAGACTATCAAACCCAACGTTCTAGCCAAGGGAAGGCTGAAACCTGCCTTCTGACACAAAATCAGCCTTTAAGCAAAGGAATAATCCAAGGCCAACTGGTAAACAAGGTTTTTCCTGGTGAGGTGTAGTCCTGCACAGGCACTCAGGCTATGTACACATCCTCAAACCGAGACATATTCCTTGGAAGCTGAAAAACACACCACCAGCCTACAATCCATGAGCTAGCAGTCCTACTGCTGTAGTTATGGGGTAAACAGGTGGTTGAAAACAAGAAATTTTTGCACTCTTCTTGCTGAAGTTCATTTATGAATAGCTAGCAAAGTCCATTATGGAATGACTCGTACTAATATTTGTACACAGGTCTAGCTTAAAACCTAGAATCCTTTACAGACAGCATTTGCATCATTTTGAGGGCATTTTTAAGTTTGTCATATGCAGCATTTGTTATGAAACTTTTAATTATATCCAAGGATCTACTATCAAACCCAGTGATTTATTGACATATTGAAAGCTGATTGTAGAAGGTGGCACTGTCCTAATCTAAGCAAAAACTGATGCCTTCAGTCTTGTCCCCAGCAGATATGGGTCAATTGTGCTGTAAAAATCTTTTGACACTAAATGGTGATCCTCCAGGTTAGCTTATTGGCAGTGACCTATGGGGAAATCTCTTTTACTTTTGCTTGTGTTACTGCTCTGTGGGCAGAAAAAAAAATGCTATGATTTGGAGGCTTGTGACTGTAACATGTTTCACAAGCACCAAATTCAGCGAAAACTAAACAGATGCCTAAATTCAGATAGAAATTAAGTGACGTGGCTCTAGAACTGAATTGGTTCTCATTAGCTATATTTACTTCTATAGTAATTGTTCTTTTCAGATTTCAAATCTAAGACCTTGCCTGCTGTTCTGGGATTTACAAATCCCAATCTAAAATCTGTAGAAGTTATTGGAGGTGGTCAACTGACATTACCAGATAGGGGTACTGCCCAAATAAAACACAGGTCGCGTTACTTTTCTAACACTGGCTTTGAACAGAGTTCCTTAAATCTCCAGTGACATCATATTCATGGATCCTTGAACAAGACAGTTAGACCCAAAACTGGAGTGAACCTTATGCTCTAATTTCTTACAGGCATGCGTATTATTTACTGTAAAAGACAGTAGTAAATGTGTGTGTATACATGCATGTGTGCACGCACAAATGTTTAGCAAATACAGCCTTATTGCAAGAGCTCCTCATTCCACAAGAATTAGAATGAACAATGAATTAAGGTCTGAAATTACAATCTTCCAGTTTTAATTCATATTTATTGATTTCAGTCAGTTCAGAACTTAATCCTGTAATTTCGGGGGAATGTAGACACACTCTTCAATTTTCCAATACACATTTTCAATGTTTCATTTTTCTGTGTTGTCTGCAATCTCAAGAACGACTATCTTTGTACTCTCAGATGGAATCAAGAGAGAGCACTGGGGAGCTCTCCCAGTGGTCATTTATTACCTAGTTCACAAAGGCAGTTTATCTGGGACTCCCGTGATCTGGGATTTCTAACAAGCAATATGACAGTAACCCACAGGAGATGAGATATTTGACAAATTGTTAAAATGATAATTACAATGTTGTCTCAGGGAGTAGATGAAGTGAAATATAAAATCTTTGCTTATTGCAACCACTGCTATGCATTGGGAATGAAACAGAATCACTCATATAAACATTTAGGACTTTGGAACAGGAGATATGTTTAGGCACTAGGCAAGTATGCAAAGTGCTCTGCTCCTTGCTGCTTTCAATACAAGGCAAGTAGCATGCACAGGCAGTTCCTATCTCAGGTTATGATCCTGAAAAAAACCCAGAAACTTCCAGTCTACAGTCTATCTCCTCTCCCTAGCCCAACATCACAAAATACAGAAGGTAACAATTAATACATCCACGCAGCATTTTTATGCAGCTTCTTTACTTACTGACTTCTCTTACTGATTAAGTAGAATAGAGCTAGTCTATGTTAAAACTATGTGTTAATCATTATAAAGAAATAAAAAGTCCTTGTGTTCTTCTATTTGCATTCAAAGTGAACATCAATATTACTGCTCAGAGCCATCATGAATATTTTTAACTCTAGCCTGAAATGAAAAACCAATTATAGTACAACCGTGTGAACACATAAAAACCCCCCAAACAAACAAACAAAAAATAAAACCAAAAAACCCCTCACCTGGTCCTTCTTCCTAAAACCTCACAGTCTAAAAATGTGAATGTAATGAAGTATAAATAACCAGTTATTGATCAAAACCAGTTCTGAACTACAGCTTCAGTGGGAATGTACAATAATGAATTGATTGGAAATACCACAAGAAAATTTATGTCTCCACCAAACATCAGCATAAAAGGCAGAGATGAAATGACATGGCTAAAGTCATAACAAGTTTTTGTGCATATTTGTTTGTAAATCTGGAATTTTAAAAATCAGATCTGCCCCAATTTCTGCAGTATTCTTTCTTTCTCAATGGAAGGTGCCAGCAGCTAATGGCATATCCCAAAGACATCAAAATCCCTCCTTCCCAGTCTCTCTCAGTTACACTCATTACTCCCATGAGTCTAAACGTTGTCTGAAGCTGTGATTCAATCCCAATTACTTTAGGCCATCCATGTATATTCCCCATCCATTTTCCCAGTATTTTCAACACTAACCAACAGTCAACATGTCACCGCTAGGGAAAAAGAAACTACTTGCCAAATAGCAACTGGGCTTCTTCCAGATGTGCTTATACACATATGCACATCCTCAGCACACAGGCTGAAGACTTTTGAGTTCAGACCTTGCCTAGCAGTACCTGTAATGGCACATACCACAGGTCTCCATGCTTGGCACCAATGCAACTAAAGGAGGAGATTTTCTGCTCTTCCCGCTTCTTTTCAATTGTAAAGTGCCGTGTGTGCCAGGTGTCAAAATCAAATGGGTGGAAGGTGACATAGGATACAGTTTCTATGTGATTAATGTAATTTTGTTCTTCCCATTTAGTGACATTCCATACCCATATTTCAGTGTGGGCACCTCAGAAGCAGGATTTGGTTTAATGCAAGAGAAAGAGAAGAAAACTGGACAAAGCGGTTGAAACGCGAGTTTAACGAGTGCAGCATCTGCTTTGGAGGCTCCAAAACCATGTTGTAAACATACAAATAGACTAAAAAAGCAGCTAGAATTTATGCCTTGGATGGACACATATTCCAGGGTGTCACTGATGCTCTGCAGAATATGATGTAAGAATTGCAGCGAATGCACCTTGGCCACCTCTTTGTGCCTTTCAGAGATCCATTTAAAAACACGGTTCTGCTGAACAGTAAGAAGCGATCCAATCAGTACAGCCTGGAACAGTGGGCAGGCTGCCTTGTCTGGCAAGCTACTTCTACCAGCATTAATGAGGGAATCCTCCAGACAATCCTCTTCTACTCACAAACAAAGCAAAACACTCTGTCCTTCTGGGCTAGAATTTGTTATTTTCTGTATGTGAGGGCTGAATGCACAATGACATGCCTGCTTGGAAAGAGTTCAGACAAGTTTGCTCAAGTCAAAAGAGCCTCACCTTGAACTGAGATTGTTCACAGGAATTAAGATTAGATAAAACCATTTTCCTTTTCACGGCCTTGTTACAGAGGAGTAAGATGAGGTCACGTTAAAAGATAAATAAGCAAAATAACAAATGAACCTACATTTATTGTGCAAAGAGACAAATTTGCAGGCGGGCAGCTGCTGCGAAGACAAGCTCAGTTTATCGTTTGGAAACTTTTACTTTCATTAAGACGACTTGAATAATAAGGACTGAGGTGGAGGCAATAACTTAAAAGCTGAACAACATACAGGCTGCTTCCTTTCTGATCTTGTACGGTCCATTGACAAACAAAGGGAATTTTTTAATGCAACTTTTGGTATGGTTAGATTCTGTGTTTGACTTGATTTTCTCCAATATTTTGTTTTTAACAGACAGATGAATGGGATGACTTTACTTGATTCATTGGCACTGCTACAGGACTGACTTCTTTAACAGCAATCATAAATGGTTTCAAGATACGAGACCAGTGTTCCAGCATGGTCCATTGAGCGGAATGGAGAACAATGCCTTCCCCAGTGTCACTGCACATGATGTATTTAATGATTGCTACCGTATGCTCTGATCAAAAGTGCTTTTAGTCATGTACTACATGGGATTCCATCTTGTTTATATTCTCTGAAAAAGCTGCATAGACAGTAGCACTTTGATTTTCTGGATTCAAAACTCTGAACTGACTTTTATTCATGAAATCTTCCTAGCTCCTTTTATTTCCTTTTATTATTAACATATTTGCATGCAGATGTGATAAAGTACTACACTTAAGCATTAGAAAACATTAATTATTGGCTGGAAAAGAGCATCGAGTCTGCAACAATTTAAGTTTACTATAGCTATAAATGTATTACACCACCATTCTGCTTGCAGCTGTTCGTGAAAGCCACAATACACTACTGTCATTCTCAATATCTTGAAACATTTTTCAACACGCAACATTTAGAGCCGATAGAGAAAAATGAACTTTTGGTTAGCAGAACATTTCAAAATTTTGTTTTTATTTGTTCAGAGATGAAAGCTATTATTTTTAAGATTCCTAGAAAATAGTTTTAATAAATTTTGATTCATTTGACGTGTTTTATTTAATATAAATACAACCCTAACCAGCCTTGCCACCGGTCCGTGCAAGGTGTCTCTTTGTACCTCTGTGGAAATATTAAAAGCAGATGGACTTTCTAATTGCTTACAAAAATAAGGAACAATTTTAACACAGGCACTTTACTCCCAGGACCATGTGGATTCCTATTCAGGCATCTTTCCCCGAGTGCTGTGTGCAATACTGTATATAATCTACGGCGTTCTTCTTTAGAAACGCGTAAGGATCTTAAGTCGAGCCTCTGAGCAGCCATTTTTGTGGCCTATTTCACTACTTTTAGAAAAAAAACTTCTTCATTCCAAGTAAAGCGGATCTCTTATTTCTGAATGATGGTTTCTATTCTCAGATTATGTACTGTACCCTTAATTGTGCAGTTTGATAAAGGTAGTTGATATCCTCAGGATTTCTCTAACCTTTATTTTAGCACACTCCAGGATAGTACCACTGTAATCAATTAAAGCATGCTGATGGCACATGAGGAGCCCTAAATCTCCTATTGACAGCTCATCAGGGAAGTCAGCGCTTTTTTGTAATTTTCCATTTAAATGATTCCTTGGTACAAAGCAATCTCGAAGACTCTACAGTGTTTGTTCGCTGCCCCGTGATCCTGAAATGCAGTTTGTATATATTTTTAGGCATCTTTTACATATCTTTATCTTTCTTGGGTTAGAATTTTTGGGTTTGTTGTTTTCACAGAAATACACAGGCTCATCTCCAGACAAGAAAAAAAAATATTTGACCAAACATAAAGGTGAGCAGTACTCTTATTTTTTAATTCTGCTCTTAGTTTTTGTACTTTATTCTCCACGTTCAGAGCACTGATAGAAAACACAATTCACTTCTTTAAAAGGATTTAATTTCATGGGATGCAACCTATAGCAGTAATTCATACACAGACATGCTTCATGAATTCAGCCACCCATCCATTTCAGTGAGCAAATGAATAATATTTAAGCTTTCTAAATCGTTAGATAATACCTGTGAATCTAGTTACCTATTTTCTTTCCTACAAATACCACGACTTCCTCCTGATCAATGATAAGTTATAGCAAATGTCAAATGAATTAATTAAAAAAAAGCCCAACTCAGCAAAATTTAAATTATCAGAACCACCAGCAAGGCACATTAACATAAGAAAAATAGCTGTGAAAGTTCTTTCCAAATGCCGAACGGCATCGTACAGAACACAGACTTTACCCTACAAGGAAACCTTATCACTGTACATCAGAAATACTTGGGAATAACAAATGCTGTTTTATTAGATATTTATTACAAAGTACTGTATAGAGAAAGAAAGGAAAGGTGAAGCCTTTTATTAGCAAAGACTCACTTTCCATGCAACTGTAATGCTCTGACATTTGCAACAAAGCATAAGAACACAATAAATGTGATATACTGAGAGAGCTTTCCGACACCTTTTCTATCCTTGAACTCTAAACAAGGACTCCTGCCTCCCTCTCTGCCATTATAGACACCCTCGAAGTATTAAAATACAGTAATTTCAGATGGATTTAGATCATTGTGCGGCAACGAATTGGTATTCTTTGGAAATAGCTATACCTACTTCAATGTGAGGAATGTGAGCTATCAATCTAGAGTGTTCACAGTGCCTTATATAAAGGTCAGTTAGTTTCTGCTGTAAATGCAAACATTCTACATAGGGCCAAAATTCCATTTTCACTATTGAAAATAACACTTTGGTCAGATGAGGAGATTTAATTAAGAAAGAAAAGTAACTATTACAAAGACGAGCTGGTAAAGTAAGTGCTTTTACTTTAAGACGGGAAATTTTTTTTTTTTTTTTTAATTTTTTTGTTATTATTATTTTTAACAAATGCTGAATCATATTGCTTGTCTCATTAAGTCTAATGAAGTCTTTAAAATCCCAGAACAGTCAAATTAGTTTTGTTTACTCAAAATGGTAGCTAGCTGCTTACTTAAAATAGCTCCTCCATGTTTGGCTTTTTATGTAGAGAGACTTAAAGAGAATAAGATTCTTGATCTCAGAGTACCCAGTGACTATGAATCAAAAACCTAAGGTGCAGATGGTACCAAGATAGACCAAAGAGAAACTCATCTGATATCTCTTAGGCTTACTCAGATGAGAGTTCAGGGATTGACTGGTTTTATTTGTTTGTTTGAGTCCAAAGGTACAAATCTCATCCACTTCTGTAAAACCAAATGTGTGAAACAAACCCTCTGCACACTGTAAGGAACTCCACAACCCGGTGAGCTGAACAAGCTGCAGTCTTACTCGCTAAGGGATCGCCCCCATATGACACATCACCAACAGCAGGTCTAGGTGTTTGCATCGTACATGGGCATATACACTTACAATTACACCTCCTGTGACAACAAAGTAATTTAACAATACCTGGGCTCTTTCTGCTTCATCACGTGGAGGGAGGACAGAAGGTCTAATGGACATGGTATCGAAGGAGAATGGCTTTGTACTTCTTGTTGCAACATTGTTTTTTTCCCCTCCCACAGAAATCTGCAAAGGAAGGGAAAGGATCGTTGTAATAAAAGTTACATTTGAATGTTTGCTCAGAATACATGAGAGATCATCTGTTGTTGGCAGAGAAGGTGAAAGTCTTTAGTGAGCGTGTTGTACCATAGCTAAAATTGCAGTCAGGGTAGGTCACCAAATATCTAGTGAAATTATAATTTAAAACAATTTCAGCTCTTCTGAGACAGTTAAAGTCTCAGACTGAAGACACGAACAATAGTTTTCCTCTGTAATGAAGGCAGAAACACAATCTAAAAACCAAGATACAATTTACTTACATAAAGATACCTTATTTGCACAACCGAGGCTTTTTCACTTCTTACCATCATTTTTAAAACCACAGATTTTTACAGAAAAATTAATTCAAAGGCATCTTTTCTAATTCCTGCACAATATACTATCAGGTTCAAGAAGACTTAAAAAACGCATTACTGATTAAAAGGTGGGTCACGTATTCAAACTGTGGTTGCTATTGTTACTGTGGTTATATTTAATAACCTTTAAGATGCTTCAAGTCAGAGTCACAAGACTTGATGCTCTACCCATGTTTTTTTCTGTTCACTTTGTTTTGCAGGCTTTTCCCCAACGGATTTTTTTTTGTTGTTGTTGTGCCATCCTGCTTTACAGCAATGATTTCATAGATAGATGAGGTCACCAGAGTGAAACACAAAGATGTGCTGACAGCCTTGCAAGGAAGTATGGTATTTCTCGTGAACTTTAAATGTAACTACTCCCAAATAAAAGCTTCCTCAGACTGAAAAGACCAAGTGTAGTACCATTCTAGTATGTAGCTTCACATCTGACTTCAGTCACAATCCGTGGCTGCTGCACAGTTCTGTCATTCTGGAGATATGTATCAGAGATGAAAAACCCCTGAGATTATAGAGTATCAATAAGCTGAACTAACTTTATTGCTTCCGATAGAAAACTCTCCCAGGGTTTTACGGAAGCTTAATAACTACGACCAATGCAGTCTTCATGGTGCAACACAAACCATACGACAGTACCAGAAGATTTCCCAGAGCACAACTCCAAGAGTTATCAGGGAAGTAATTAAGCAGTTCAACTTTGTTGGTCTTGATGAAATAGTCCCACAAGGATACTCTGATGACCAGCAAATAGGAAGAAACGTCCTGATTCTCATGCCTTTTTCACTGGTGTATTTTTAGTGCTTTTTAACTGTTGCTGAGGTAAAAGCGGTAATCGGACATGAGCAGACTGGGGCGGGGTCCGTGCGTGCATCGAACGTATTCGCTGTTGTCCAGAACTCTGATTAGCGAGGACACATGGAAAACCTTAATTCTGGGCAATCTCATTCGTGCCAGCCTTCCTGAATTATTATGTCTATCTGAACTTCTTACTCAATGGCTCTCAGTTATTATTATAGGTAATACAATCACTTTGAGGAAGATCAATCGGTCCCAATGTTCCCATACAGTCAGCATGTAAAGCCAGCAGATACAGAGCTACCACATTAGCGTTGCTGCAGTGAAGACAGTTAGTGCAGCCATCAGTCCACAAACTTCACTTTAAAACTCTAAAATATATATTAAAAAAAAAAAAAGCTCCAAATATCCTTGCTCTGTAGATATTAACTAATATCTCTTCTGAAAGCTCTGAACATTATGCAGGATTTTGCCCAACTCTTAATCTTAAACAAGCTCTCTATCTCTCTTAATAGCTACGTAGTATTTTCTACTTCAAAATAGCTTACTTAGCTAGCTGTGTCAAATCTCTTGATCAAAACTCACAATATCACTAAATTCTTCAATAGCAGGGATTTCTGATTTAGTTTAAAAACATTACCTACAATTATTTACACAGCGCTATCTGACACAAACAAGATGTTATCTACGAAGCATACATTTTGCCATGTGAAAATCCATTACAGCAATTTTTCAGAGATCAGTTTAAATACACTGTTCCCTAGGTAAACTTCTTTGCTATATAAGATAAAAATGAATTTGTAAAAGATTCCAAGTAATAATTTACTACCTTGCAAGGTTGGCTTGGAACAGAGCTGTGCAGTAGTTGTGGCTGAAACACATTTAATTTCAAGCCTACAAGATGACATTCTCAATAAACCTCGTCCTTAACTCTCATTCTGGAGACAAGCTTGCCAAATTCCTGCTACATATTCCGTTGACCAGAAGGAAGAGTAACATGAAAAAAGAAGAATCTGGGCATAGATATTAACAAGATACTAACTGAAGGCAACATGGATTGCTTGGGGTTCTGAACAACCAAGGGATCTGGAAGTTGCTCATCTGTTATAATGAGAAGGGTTGTGAGAAATATTTTGGTTAAACTTTTTAATGCTCCATGAACCAAGGCCAGGCTTGTGGGAATTCTCCAAAGATCCCACCACTGAAAAGCATCAAGCCTTGATAATCTCAACAAGGTTTTTTAACGGCATTGCCCATTCCAGTGATTCCACTGAACATCTTAATCAGCTTTTGATGTTATTTTGGAAGGCAAGCAGGGAGGGAAGGAAGGAACATAAAGAGATGCATGTTTAGAAGCACAGAAGCAAGCAGAGATCATATTTTAAAATGTTGTGGAATTTAAATAAAGACTTCTGAACTTTTGAAGCTCAACAGGAAGGGCTATTTTGCTGGGGGGGGTGGAGCAAGAAAGAACATAACAAATCTCTGTAGGCACTGTCTCATGCGGTGTCCACACGGGCTAGTAGCTAAGGTGCAGACAACCTATATGTGTATCCAGCTACCTCATTCAGATAACAGCGCTCTCTGCTCCCTGACTTTACTGCCTGGCCTCTTCCCTGAAATAACATCCCAGGTCTCTCTGCAGTCCTCAGTGGTAGCTGAGCCCGGCTTTGTAGTAGCCAAATTAATTTCACCACATTGCGTTTAACAAAAGAAGAAAACAGTGTTCATAGATAGGTCTGTTTCACTGTTCCAGATTAGAGCAATAAAGAAGAATAAAAGCTTGTTCCCTTTTTTCTGGTCCGCAGGAAGCTGAACCGATAGAATACATTGGGTGAGTTTCTCTGCAGAAATTATAACATGAGCAAATGCACCAGTTCTTTGAAAACTGCAATCACCTTTGATGATGGAAGCAGTAAATAACAAAGATTTCCCAGTCTTCTAATTAACATGAGAAATGTTTGCGTTTCTTCAGATATGCTATTGCAATGTGACTAGCAAAATCAGGAGAGGAAGAGTGAACAGTTGAATATTCTGACAGTTTAATAGGAATTTATTAGGAGAAAGTACTGCTGCATCATCCAGAGAATTCATCACAGACGGAAAACATAAAAGTGCCCAAGTTCTAAGCGGATGCTCGGAGTCAGTTCATTTCTTTCTTTCTTTCCTCCCTGCAAATAGAAGTAATACTTCGAGCATCTACTTCCATCACAGGTTAACCGGTATATTTATCTATCAATTTTGAAGCACTATGTTCATACATAAAATACTACTATTTGTGTAGCCAGTGGTTACTTATCATCATCACTAGTACAACATTTTTGTGTTAATACATACTATTAGAGGAAGGCTAAAGGCTGGCCAATATAAGTGACTAAAAGCTTCACAAAAAAAAGAAGATAGAAATCTATATAATCTATTTACTAACGTATCCTCGTAGGGATGGAGAAATTTTATCTTGAGGCTAAAACACACAATATTTTTATTTTATTTTTCTTTAGTTATAAGAAACCCTACTCCAAGACAGATTCTGAGATTAAACCGCTCAATCTTTTTGATCACTGGAAGTAACAACCTCAGCGATAGTATCAGATGAACAGAAGTAAACCAAAGTAGAACAACGTTCTGCTTTGCAGAATGTTTTTTTTTTCTAATTCTAACCTATTGCTCTTACCACTGTGGATCAAGGACAGTCCATGCAGCAGTAGCTATTCGTATTTTTGCCACTGTGATATCATCTTAACTCAACAAAGCATTTCTCCTGGAGTATGCTTTAAACCCTTACTACAATACACAAGTAAGAGAGATGACCATTAGATGAGTATTGCTGAAGCTGGAAAGAAACCCTTCAGATCTCCAAGACATTGAACTTGGGCTCCAAATCCAAATTAAGCTCCAGAGGTCAGGCACAATCCAATTTATATGTTTCCATGTCTTCTAAGCTCTCCACATCAACACACACAAAAATCCTCCCCAAAAAACCAACCAGAACTGTTCTCTTCCATACCTAAGATATATTTTGATCCTGTATGCAGTTCTTGTAATCTGCATGGTATTGTTTCTTTCTGGGTTTGAATTGAGGGCTAGGAGAGGGAAGCCTTTCCTTTCAGGAATTGCTTATAGTAATGTTTCCCACAAGCAGAACTGAGAGCAAAGCACAGGTTTAGACTCTGAGGAATACGCCCAAACAGGGTCATTCGAATCATCGGTCACTCAAGCTCAAACAGCATTAGAGGAGAGCATTCTATTAATTTTGTTAAGTAGCTAGAGCTGCAGGATACAAAATTCACAATATTGAGCCACGGGCATTAATGCGATAAAAGATTTAAGGGCCAGCATGGTGGAAAGAGAGAAAGCAAAGCTTTTAAACCTCATGTAATGGATAAAAGAAAAACATCTTTAACATTCCAGTTGTCTTTGCTGTATTGTATTGATTACAAAGACAAGATTTTGACTTGAGGTCTCTGATGATATAAATAAATGCTGAGTTCTCACAAGATTCTCAGGAAGAAGCTTCTACGAGAGAGGGAAGTAAAATATCCTAAGTTTGACTCTATTTCTGTAAACAGGTAAAAGTTAGTTAAAAATCTCACCTCAATAGGCTGCCTCATTGTTTTACCAACTGATTTGCTGTGAAGATTAAATGCCAGGATAAGATCTAACAGAGCTGTAAATGATTAAAATAAAGCAGCCAAACAAAACAATCTCATTCGGATTACAGACATAATTTGCACCCAAACAGCAGTTATACCTCTCTCATGGTTACCACAGTGTTGGGGATCATTGCTGCTGCATCACTTCCTTCACACACAATTCTTAAGTGCCATCATGTCTTCATGCAGCATATGAATTTTTTTCTTTTCTCTCTCTCACACACAGACATATATACTTCCATTAAATTAATTGGAGACTGGAAGTTCAACCACCTAATTCAGCACCACAAGGCTGCAATGAGGTCAAGATTTGCAAGACTTTTACCCGGTGTGCTTATAAAGTGAATTTCTGAACAGGAATGGACTTACATAATGAAGTGAAATGCACATTTAAGCATACTGATGAAAAGAGACCATTACACAGGAAAGGAAGGAGTAAACAGCATAGCAGGCTTTTGAAATGATAGTCTAGAGGGTCTCTGAGCTGGCCCCAAGCACGGATGGGATGAAGCAAGGCTGGAGGCAGTATTAAGGGAAAGGGATTGTTGTCTGGATGTCCCGAGCCCCGTGTGTTACTAAGAAGATGCTAATTTTTAGGAGGAACTACCACATCCTGGAGAGAAATTCAGAGAGCAGGAGACAGCATCCAACTAATTATCTCAATAAAATCCAAACCACTTATGTCTGTGACCACCCCTCAGTATTTCAGCTGAGAAGTCTTTTAGTCGTATGAATCCAAGTAGTTCCTTCCCATGCTTCAAACATGAGTTCATCTCTACTGTAGGCAAACAGGTCATGGTTACAAGTCCAGTCACAAACAGATTTTTCACTCATCCTTGAATGGTGTAAAGTGTTACGGATGAGTTTGTCACCGTCCAGGTTTGAGAGCTCATTGTTGACGACCATCACCATATTTCAAAGACTTCATAGTTGTGTTTAAGAATGGGAAATGCAAAATCGTCTACTTGAATTTTCCCTTCAAAACTTAAGCACCAAGCTCACTCAGTTCAAACTTCTTCACTAGGAGCTGCCTTCCTATTTCAAAAAAACCAGGTTTAGTAACTGAAACATTACTTTGCTGGTCAGGAGGGTAAGGTGCTCTGTACTTCCCAGTTTCCCAAGCTTGCCTTGCTACATTTCCACACTTTATTGCTATGTAATGTTCTAAAAGGAAACGTTCAGCTTGCTTAAAGGCTTTGAACTTCGTACACTTTCTTCCCTCTTTAGTTATAAATAAATAAATACATACTAGGGTGGCAGCTGTTAAAGGAAGTGCCAGGTACATAAATCAAACAGACAAAGCCTAAAGGGGAAAAGGCCTCAAATGATAAATAATTACCAGTTCTCCAGAGCTTGATTACTGCAGAAGTAACATCTGATTAAAACAAGACCAGGATTAAGGCAGACACCTGAACCAACTACTGGGTGTTTTAGTAGCCTGTAAAGCTCTTGAAAGTTTCAGTTTGAGTGTTGGTTATTTCACAGATATTTTTCATATCACCTTTATTGCTCTAATACCTAAATTCTCTCCACTAAAGCACTAAAAGGCTCAAAATCTAACGTCTCTGTTAAAGTAAATTAACTCTTACAACTGGCTTTTCTGAGGCATGGCAGTTACAAGTTATTTTGTAGAGGTTTTTTTTCCTTCCTCCTTTTTTATTCCCCATTAAAGAAATAGTTTCACAGTAAATACTAACACAGATAAAATTGTTTTCTACTCCATGATTTAATGGGAACACATTTTCTAGCAAGTTCTTCAGCATTTTAGACTTATCCTAGTGATAATTTATTGTAATTGCCGAGTTAAATCAGAGCACACCTTTTCAAAGGCAACATTTTTACACACTGTCAGAAGCTCAATATTTTAGTTTTAAAGGAAAGAATCTAAAACATTTGACTTCACTTGGCTTTTCCAATACTGAACCAATAAAGTAAAATTATGACACTATGAATATTTTTAGTCAAGGGCTTTGAATAACCCCGATATATATTAGGACAACAAATAATTAACTAAAAACTGCCAACCTTAAAAAGACAGACAGATAGAAGAATTCAAGAACATGAGTGCAGAAGCTTTGGCTACTAAACAAACACCAGGATTTTCAAAAGCACTTAATACTAAAAACCAATTAATTAAAAGTTGCCCTGTGATCAGCTTGTGAACTTCAGGCTGCTTATTCAGGTTCTTCAACCCAATCTTTAGGTATTATGCTCTCAACCAAAATTCCAGGGAAAGATGGTGAGGGACATAGAGCTGGTAATGGCAGACGTAACAGTTCACATAAGGATGCATAATTAGCCCAAATTAATGCTCTTGCAGATAATTATACAATCAGTAGAGCATGAACTTTACGTCAGAGTTTAGAAAGAAGAACAGCGCAGTGATTTTCACGCACACGATGGCACAGCTGTAGAAGAACACGATCACCTCTTCTGAAGATAAAGTCATATAGAACCTCCCAAGCTCACAGATAAATTGGAACTAGGCTTATCAAACAAGTGATTAATGATGAGGAGTACATTTCAGATGGACACATGGGGAAAAAAGTACCCTAAAGTAGTGAGTTCTAGAAGGGCTCAGGAGCTGCCAAGAGCAGAAGAATGGACTGTTGCAATGAGAGTCGTGTCCAACAGTCTGATACCCCCAATGTACAGACCTCACTTTTCTCTCTTTCATGACAAGATGATTCTGCAGAAGGAAAAGAAAAATGCTGAAGTGGTAGTATTTAATGACTCTACCTAGCTCTACTTTCTGGATTTTTCACCACATTTACTTGTAGAGCTCCCTTGCCTTAAGAGATCCAGCATCAAGGTTATGGGGGAAGGCTACTAACAACCTGATGATTTCTAACATTCTGATTTCCAACTGGCACCGGAATAAATCCATTTGCTGGAACATCTTGATTGCATCTCTCCACTACTAAATCCATGTCCAATGCCTATACAGGGACATTACAGACACCCCAGAAGCCCTTTTTGTGTTAAGTTGTAACTGTAGACTTTTTTACTAGCGTCTTTATAGATATTTGAGTATCCAACATAAAATATTCCATTACAAAGGGGAAAGCTAATAAGAAGCTATAACACTGCACAGCAAGGGCAATGATCGGGCAAACGGAGAGAATTATGAAAGATATATAAATAAATTTGCTTTTTCACTCTGAAAGGTTACAGCGCATACATGTATACGATCTATAATTCTGCCATTTGAAGCACTGACTGCAACGTTTACCAATTGGTGTTACTACTGCACTCATTTCAGAAAAGATGAGCTAAACTCATACCTATTACAGATAAAGCATAGGCTGTGTGACAAAGATCCAGAGACCTGTCATATATTTTGATACTGTTTTGTTAACGCTGGACTGGCAGAGTTTTCACTTCAAAGGAATGGATTCCAGTGAAGATACTTCCTGTGATGCTTTGCCTGGAGTCTCAGCAGAATGGAAATCTTAGCAGCCACGTCAGGATTTTGTGACAGATGCCTACAGTAATATGCACACATGTATAGTCAAAGGAGAGCTAAAGCAAAGCAGCCTCATGGTACCCCCAAATAATTCTGATGAGGTGTAAATACTAACATGGCCTTGCATGTCAAAAAGGCAGACAGAAGTGCATCTCCCCAGAATTAGCTGATACATTTCTACCTTTTATAAAAAACCAAAATAAGACATCTTTTTAAAGCTCAACCATGTTTTGTCAGTGCTCTTCCACAGGAGAAAAAAAAAATAAATGCTCAGCACCAATACAAGGCAGATCAGCAATAGTTTGGAGCAGCACAGCACCAGAGCCCTGGAATAACAAGTGCCATGGAACAGGCCTTGTAACCCCTACTTCCATCAGGCTCCCTTATGCCGGCATTTACAACAGGAACACGATGGGATTGGTAATGCTATCTCCACTCTAGAGGGGTGCTAAGAGAAACTGCCTCCAGCTCCTCTATACATTTTTTTATCCCAAATGCTGACACATTGATTTGCATACAAGTAACTGGCGGCAAAAATCATCTTCTGGTTTATAAGGAGGCAAACAGTTTCAACGATACCCTAAAACAAAGTAGGTGCTCAACAGAAGAGAGATCACCACGTTTACCAGAGGAGCAAAAGTCTAAGTTCTTCCAGACCCAGAGATACATCCAAAAGGAATTTGGTGAAAATCAACACTCTGAAGTAGTAATTCTCACTTTAGTTTTAATCGAAAGGAAACACAAGCAAGCACAATCTGTGAGTGTAAAGTGAAATGAATCTATTAATTTACAGAACAACTAAATTGAGTAGCCATATTATCCTGAAGGCAGCCTGCCGACTCAGGAAGGGTCGGAAGTAAATAAATCATATATGACTGTGATAAATGATCAGTGCAGGATGTGTCAGAGTGCGGGCCCGATCAGCCATCATGCTGAAATGCACTGAACTACCATGGGAGGCTTAGGGACCTGCAAATATGAAACAGACTCTTGTTAGTGTCAGAACTGGGCAAATGATTTGCCGTGAATTAATACAGAAGCAGAGCTTAGCCCAGTTCATGTTTCTGAATGATGAAAACACGGGTAGGTTTTTTTTCTCTAATGTGCTTGCTGGTGTCCCACTTTCATCTCCCAAAACTGTAAATTCCCATAATTTTTCCTATGGTTACCTATTAACAATATGTCATGAATGGTTTAACTCAAGATACATCATTTATTTTTCCTCAAAGTCCCAATGCTTCCTGCCAGCATTAACAAAAATTCATACTTTCAATCCAAAACATCACTCAGGTAACCTAATGTCAGAAAGTGCTATTTGCTAGGGCAGCCGACCCCACTCCTTTTACATTCCCGACCTCTGTAACGTTTCTGTCACATTTTTGATCTTTGTCACACTTTGTAGACCCTTGACAGGTGCAGAGACATATGACCCTCAATTCTAAGCTTGAAGACATGTGCAGAACAGCTTTTCTTTTTTCCTGTATATTTCTTTTATTATTATTAAAAAGAGATTAACGAGAAAAACTGTCAAATGAGGGAAAACATCAGTATAGACACTGGGAAAAACTGAAAGGGGTGACATTTCACAAAACGCACAGAAACATCAATAACAACAGCAGCTTATAAACTGCATTTACCCAAGTGAATAGCAGCACAGATTAGCCCAATGGCAGCTCTGCCACACTCGGACTGGGGCAGAACTCGCCATCCCGAGGGCTGCACAATTGCAGCGGACACCCCCTGATGTGCGTACCACAGGTTCTGCTCTACGCCACTGGCTCCGGTGTGCTGCGGTGCCAAGCAGGGCACTGCCAAGCATCGGAACACTTGGAGGAGACACAAGATTCAGAGAGAGTGAGAGGGGCCTGAGTTTCAGATGGGGCTAGACTTCCCAGGCCTCAATCTCCAACTTAAGATTTACCAAATATAGCAGGCAGAGACTAATGCCATGGGACTGTGACTGCTCAGTGGGCAACTCTAGCAGCAAGCCTCAGTTGACATTTCTAAATCTTCTCTCAGTCTTCCTATAGGTCTACTAATTTTCCTTCTCAGTACTCTAACGTTAACTATGAGCCAAGACTAATGCCACAGGACAATATTCCTAAGGCTACAAAGAGATAACATCTAATAGCAGCCTTCATCTGACCCTGCAAAGTCAGCTTCACTAGAAGGCTCCCATTTCTCCTTCTCTGAACCCTAAGTGTGATCCCAGTCTAATGGCAATCCCACAGCTACAAGCGTACACAGGTTAATAACTGTACTGCCCCCACAGACTTTGCACTGATCCTTTTCAGAACTCTAAGTAACATCACACATTCCAGAAGAGAAAAAAAATGAAACAAATGCTCCAACACAGAAGATTAAAGCAATTATGGTTTGTGGCTCTTTCACCTGTAGTTATGCAATCAGCTGATGTCCAAGGTGAAGACTGTACAGAGGGTATATCTAGGAGTAACCTATACTCAAATGTCCAAAACATCTCCATTTTCTCCTTCTCAAACACCAAATACTACTCTAGGCTCTGACAACAGCCCTGGGACTCCCCAGTTCCTGAACTTAATTGTTTCACAGAGTGCTCTAGTTGGACTCTTGCTTTGCTGCAGCAACATCTTCTGTTCCCCGCTCTTGGTACATATCTGAGATTTATTGTTCTCAGAAGCCTCACTCCAATCTGGTCCCCGAGCACAGCCAGAGCCCCAGGCCAGCAGCTCAACCTGTTCAATCAGTGCTGAGCACACAGTGCCACAAACAGCTGTCAAATTGCCTTGGCAGCCCTTCTGAGCCGCACTGTTACTCTGTGTCCTGGATCACTATTTTTCTGCACGTTACTCCACTGGCTGCTATCACTCTTTTTGCCCGATGGGCATCTCCAGAGGGAGGCACCAAGTCCTTCCTCTTGTAAATGTTGTGATGCTGGGCAGGTTATTGGCACATACACCTTGGTTGTCTGCCTCTGGCATCCTTGCCACATGCAAGAGATAAGTAATTCACAAACACTTGATTGATGGGACTCTCAATAAAATTATGATGGGGGTGCTCCTCTTCTGGACCCTGAAAGAACCAGGGTTTAGCATTTGAACATATTCATAATATCTTACTTCAAGATAATAGTTGAATGATGCGGTGTCTCTATTTTTAATGATGCGAAAATACACATAAATCTGTTAAAATCCCACCTTTGATCAACCTTTTTTAGGGTAGCAGACAAAGAACCACAAACAGATCCATAGATTTGTCAAGGCATCTTCTTGATTAATAATGCTTTAGATTAAATTTTCTTTACAGTTCATCAAACTTACTATTATCATTCCATTGTAAATTTATCCCTTCACTTTGATATTATTGGCAAAATGAGACAGTTAGGGCCATAAAATTAATTAAAATCTTAATTATGTGGACTCTTCCTTGCATTCTGTGATTAGATAAAGCAGTAAATTACCATAATTCCCTCTAAAAAAAAAAAAAAGACAGACAGACAGACTAACAGGAAGAAAGCCAGTGAGCAAATGATGGGAAAAGATAAAGGATTTGATTTTCACGTTAGATATGTGGGCACATAGAGCTGTATATCTTGTAGAATCAGCTAATGTGAATGCATTACCAATTTGACAAGACATGGCATAAAACGAAGATACGAATCCATTTGTCTTAGATGTCATCACCGATACTGGGCTTGGTTTATATTCCACATATCCCTGAACTTCCAAATTATTTAGACCTGGGGTACTGAAATTTATGAAATGTATCCGAGAAAACATCATCCCAAACCTTTCCTTCAAGTTAATAGGAAAGAAGATTTTTTTGAACCCTTTTAGGAGCAGAGTAGACAGTCAAAACCCATTGGAATATTTTTTTCTAGTATTTCATCTGGGGAAAAAAAAATTGGAAATGCTACAACAAATAGTTTTATCATCTCTTGAGACCAGACTTGAAAGTCTCATTACTCTTGATGCTGGCTCAAACTATCATTTTCAGATGCTAGTGATAACATGATAAGCTCAGTTTTCATTATTAGAAAATAATCAAAAAAAGTTTCTAAGTTGTCCTATCAAGTACAGAACTATGATAACATGGTCAATGGCTAAAAAAAGAAAGAGAAAAATCATTACTTTAAAAAACGGTGACACTGATGAAGAATATTAATATTAAATAGATAATAAAGATTGCTTAAGAACACTGGACTGAATCCTCAAATGCAGTATCCACTATTCAACAGGTAACAACAGAACAGTTAAAGTTCCTTAGAAATCATAAAATGCCACAGCCTGGATAGAGAGGTAGAAGCAAAGCTAACACCAGGGATCTAGGTTCCTCCACTAACATGGTATTTGTAAGGCACAATTTCCAGACATTCTCCAATTGCCCCCCTTTTCTGCAGAAAAATAGAAAAACCTTGCAGCAGGTATGGCTTACTCTGTGCAAGGTAAAACAGCTACGCATCCCAAACGCAAGTTTAAGCTTTAGCTCATAATCAACACACAACAAATGGTTATCTGGACAGCACAAGGCATACGAGCACTTCACATCATTCCTTGATCCTAATTTGTTTTTCATTACAGTTGTCCCTCGGTGTTTAAGAGTTAGATGGAGGGGGACAAAAAAAGTCACCCCAAGAACTACAAGAGGTACAACTGTTACTCCTTTATTCAAGTATAGATTGCAAACCTCCAATCTCAACGCGAGGTAATGTGGCACAGACAAATGGAATTTTAGTCTGAGGGTTCAGTGCCTGAGGATTCATACCCCACGCTCCATTTTCTCCTTCGAAAAGCATGCATTTGATGTTACATAATCCTTCCTATACGGGCGCTGAAACGACGGCAAGACGAAACACCGTTACACATTGCCAAGATGATGGCAAGGTGAAATGCTGCTTCCAAATGTTGTTTTTCTACCGTGTCAAATTGACCACAAAAAGAACGAGGAACAAGTGATGAAACGAAAATTGAAGGGAACAGTTGACGAGTAATTAAGAAAATGCATTCCATTTTAATTTTAAAGAACGTTCCGTATACACAAAGACAGATCTCCGTGACTGAAAGCAAGCACTAAATTCAAACACCCCCTAACAATTCACCTTGCTCTGAACCTTTTTGGGTTCACAGGCCGCTAACTAATATTCAGCTAAGAGGCTTTGGAAATGTAGATTAATGTTTCATGCTCTAGGGAACAAGCTCATCACCAACTGTGTTGAGAAACTCTTTTTCCCCCTCTAGGGAACAGAAATACATAATCAGTTAAGTAAATTATGGTTTCTTAGTGCTTTCTAAGCTCTTGGTACAGGCAACTAGCAATAACTTTTACTGGGGTAGGTGGACAAGTTGTCTTTGTTACAATGCCAATTACCCACCAGGATGGTAGAAAATAAATGCGGTTGCAGCACTCCAGCCGTGCTACTCTTACTCCATTTAATTTCATCCATTAAAAAGTAGCATCTATTTTCTGTACGTGCTCCTTGACAATTGTCAAATGACCGTGTCACAGACCATGCTTGCAATCACACACCCCAGTGCTCCCCCAAGCAACCAAGAAACCCAAGAGCAAAAGCATATTTCAGAACTCCTACCAGCACCTTCCCTTTGTCATACAGGGATAGAAAACAGAAAGAGAATTAGGTTCCAAAGCTACATTCATTATTACAGTCATATCTTGCAGGAGATAAAGCTACTGCAGCCAATTCTTGTTGCAACTTAAACCAAACGTGCAGCCATGTGATGAGAGATGTAATGAGATTTTTAACAGAGGGCTGCATCTAAGTGTTTGACAAAAAAAAAAAGATTCAGCTGGGTTACAATGAACTGCTATTTATTTCCATTTGAGTTTAGCAAAGGTTGTCCTACACAACTGTGAAACAATTTTACACTTTTTAAATGTATTAGCTTTGAACTGAAACAGTAAATAAACTATTTATTTGGAGGGGTTTTTTTAGCATCTAAAAATGGATTAACAAGGGTGTAGAGAGAGTATACCACCACAGAGAACAATTCTTTGATGGCAGGCTAATGGGATTGCAAAGGGTTATTTTGCTGGAAAGGAGATTTTCAGATGCTTTCTCTCTAATGAAGGTTTTGTTCCTCACTTACAAAGTGTTTTTTGCCTTTCCTTTTCACCCTTTTTTTTCATCTTCTTTTAAACAAGTCAGGGCAAGGTGAATTGCCTTGGAGAACTATGTTGTCATTGGACTAAATTAAACCTTAAAAGATCAAAGCTTTCAAAATCACGCTGAGATCAAACTGGGATCTTTGGAAGACTTAGAGGGAAGGGAAAACACTGATCTTTAGGGTTTGTCTGCAAACATGTTGCTCTTCAGCTGCTGAAAATATGCAGGAGGACTATATTGTGGAAAAAAAACAATCTTCAGTGATAGCAGAGTAGCTTTTAGAGAAATCGATCTTTTCTGAGAATAGGTGAAATTCCCCCCTGTTCCAGGAGTCCACAGGTCTTGTCCTGGCCATGTAGGCTGTTCATTTAATTCTCTAATGGCTCAGTGGTTGTGCTATAAATTTTATCCCAGGTGACCTTCTAAATCATTTTCCCCCACCTAAGATTGCCAAGAATCAAAGAATGTTAAAATTATTTGGAAAAAAACAAAACAAAACAAAACCAAGCCAAAAACAACAGAATAAAAAAAAGTCTTCCAGAGCAGCAGAGAAAATTGTTATTAAGCCAAAAACCTGTTAACTACATTTAGTCAAAAGCTCTAGTGACTAAAATGGCCTTCAATGGTCCATGGGGCCTAAAATTGGTTTTCTGAGGTTTGATAACTGTCTGCTTATACCCACCAACTCTCCCAGTAGTGGTGCATCTCCCAGTCAGGTAAGATAGCTCCTAATCTTCCTGACCAAACAGAAAGGCCACGTGTCCTCTTGGTCAGTTTTTAATTCAGTGAGGCCAAGCCATGCTAGTTTTAAAATGAGCATCAGCGTTTTAGTCCATGAGACAGAGGAGATGTTCAAACCTTTCACACCGCTCACTTCCAGCCTTTCCTCAGTGCTTGCCCATAGCACCTACTGTGTTAAACTGATTGTTGACCTGATGGACTCAGCTTTGTCCATCTGCCAGCAGCCACACTTCTGCTCGTGCTGGCAAACTGCACATCACCCATCAGATGAGGTCCCTCCAGGCTGCCAGCCCTTCTTACTGCCATTCCACCCATCCTATTACTGACAACTGATGCCAGGTACTGCATCCAAAGATGCCATCACAGCAGCCCCTCTTTCAGTACAGTTTCTACTGGCCTTCAGAAATCTCAGGATGAAATTTCTTCTGATCACCATCCCTGCTGATACCAGCACATTAAACCTGGACTTGTATGGATCTGCCTGCGGTAGCACAGCCCTACCACGGCCACTGACCGCTCTAATGGCCACAGGCTGAGGCAGTGCTGGGGCTGGGCCCTATAGAGGATGGTGAGAGCAGAGATGTACCTTGAGCACAAACCACCTGCAGGTCCCCACAGAAGCAGAAGGTGGGGGGCACGGTGAACACCAGGTGACTGTTAGGCTCTGAGGTAATTTAAACAGGCCAATCAGAAGCAGGAATTCCCCACCAACGCTGGATGTCAATGGCAGTGATGGGCACCAGGGAGGGAGGACCCTAGGGAGCCCTGTCCCCAGGGTCAAGCCATTACACAGGGGCAACTGCAAAGGGCAGCTCTTTGCTCTTTTCCCTCAGGGTCTCTTGGATTTTATATTCACTTTTCCCTTGTGCCAGAGGAGAGCACCGAAACAGTGTTAGAGAGTTGGTCTCACCAGCAGGAAGAGGCAATTTCACCTACTGAAATTCCGCCCATGCTTGACAGGCCAAGCAGAACCACTATGTCCACTTTAAGGCTGTAGCTGTGATGACTAAACCTGCCTTAAAAAGCTCATTGCCTCTCAGCAAGGTACCAGGGATACCACCTGTCATATGCTTTTTTCAACTTGTAAACTAAATAGGAGATCCAAACAAACAAAAAAACCCCAACACCCAAACAAACCCACCCACCAACCTTGCTTCTATTCCTAATTTCAGTGGTGAGCAGCAACAGAGGAAACCTGTGACGACGTTGATCACAATCACTGCCATTTGTACAGCCTCGTGTATTTTTGCATATTTTGTGAGAAAATTGGTAGAACTGCTGCAAATGTAAAAGCACCGGATGTAAATAGGGTAAAAGATTTAGATTTCCAAGTGACAAAGAGCCAAATGAACCAGATTTCAATCTTGTACAGATGCACAAGCATCAAGCCAAATTGAAACCTGTTTCTTTTTACCAGATCCATAAACCTTTTTCCTAAAAAAAAACTTTATTCTTAGAATTCATTTTCCAGTGTGAGTACTGTCACAGTTTAGGGTCAGGGCAGCCACTTAGACCAATAACAGACACTCTCTGTGAACCCCCTTCCCTCCCCAAAGGGGAAGAGAAAGGGAGTAAGGGAGAGAGACTTAGTGAGTAGAAAATGAAACCAGAACAGCTTTAAGGAAAATGAAAATAATAAAAATGGCATATGTGCAAATAGATACAAAACCAGTATGGAACCCACCCCCCCGATGGTAATTCCATCACCGTCACCACTGGTGCTGTGGAGCAGGCACCAGGGCAGTCCCAGACCTGGCCCCACAGCAGACGGGAGCTGTGTTCAGGAGCTGGATTCTGGTACCAGATTCAGGAACACACCGACTGGGATCGAAGGCAGA
>JANIJG010012859.1:0-32502 GCA_024611175.1 Megaceryle torquata | reverse complement strand
GCAGGGGGTTACTGTGGCCAAAGTGCAGGACCCTGCACTTGTTGGACCTCATATTATTGGCCTCAGCCCATTGACTCAGCCTGCCCAGGTCCCTCTGCAGCATCTCTTGCATTGCCTTTTAGTTCTACCAAATTCTGTATTGATTTTTATGATCATCGCTTATCTGTACTTTAAAAGGTTTGAATTTGACTCCATTTACATTTACTCCATTTACATTTACTCCATTTACTCCGGTTAGTTCAGCAGACTCGAGGGATTTTGGCTGGGTTTGCTTGGAGTTTTGGGTGGGGGGTTTTTTGCTTGTTTTTGTTTTGGTTTTATAGTGGAAATACATTAAGATAAGTTATAATTACAGAAAATGTTTTAAAACATTAAAGATCTTGAATCCTCAAAGCTGCAACAAACAGGCAGATGCCACTTTTCAGGCTCATGGGATATTCCAAAGTTGTAAGTACCTCAAAAAAAAGCGATTTGTTAGCTCAAATAAATACCATCACTACCATGTAAGTCCACCCTTTCTATCTCTGTCCTATCCTAATTCTACCTCTGAACAGGGAGTCCAATCCTGAAACTTCTTAAATCTTAAGACAGTGGGTGCCTTCAGGCCAATGGGTCTGCACAAAGGGGAGCAGAATCTGTGCCAAACATGACTTAACTGTACTTACAGAGGACAACATACAAAATAGCTTTCAAAGATGCAGAGGAGTGGGCTAAATGTCAGCACAAACTGTAAAAGCCAGCCACCAGGAATGCACAAAACGCCATCCCTACCCACACCCCAGCTCTTCGCTACTCAGGAAAGCTACCCAACAACTGTCCATACTAAAGGCAAAATCCTGTGTCAAAGACTTCTGAGGGCATGTTGCTATCTGCTCGTAATGTGGGATAATACACCCTGACCTTTCCTTCTGGGACTGCAGTTCCTGCCACTCCTTTCAGGTTTCTTAACTATCGAGTCATCTAGCAACAATTCATCTGAATGATCGGAAGATACCTGAAACAAGTCCCAGGACACCAGTTTTCAATAACCTGAGGCTATCAGTGCCTCATTAACATACTAATGACAGATCTGGAGCAGCAGAGGGAAGGTCTGTCTCCATTGATCACTGGAGCAGACTTGGCTGACTAGGTGAATTTTTTCTCTCTCCTCACAATATCTTTCTGCAAACCTCACAAAGCTGTCCATCAAGATGAGGAGTACCACACTCTGTGTGTCTCCTTCTAGAACCTTCAAACAGGATTAAAGCCCATTTGTAGAACACAGAGCAGCAAACCCTCCAAGTCTTGAGACACGTCCAAATGAAGGTCTGTCCACCACAATTTGCCTTTCTTTGCTAGAATCATTTGCTTCCTCAGTTCTTCTGTGTCCTTCCCTAATTAGAGAGTTCTCAAGTTTGTTTGGATGGAGTAGACACATCCCTCGAGAGCGGCCAATGGAGCAGAGTCTCCAGGTAAGCTCAAGGCTAAGCAAGCCTCAGTCTAGTGACAAAAACTCCTGAAGTGTGAAGGCCAATACCAGCAGGTGCTTAGTCAAAGAAGAGCATGCATTGCCTACGACAAGTGGAACTGGAGTGCTTTCTCATCTATCTGTAATATGGCTTCTGATTGTTACCCTTTTAACCACACGAGAAGAGTAACTTCACCGTTTCCATGTAATCCTGCTGTGGGACTGACAACAGGTCGGCATGCTGAGAACTTCAGGTTATCCATGTACATAATGAACAAATGGCCTCATACCCCTCTAGTTTTACTAAATTTCCCATTGCCTAGATGAAAATCTAGAAGCCTTACAAAATGCGCCAGCAAAGCTCCTCAGCTTTCACGTGCATAGGGTTTGGGGTTTTTGGTTTTGTTTTTTTTTTCCTATCTATGATTAATAATTAAATGTTTTTACTAAATCCAAAATACACGATACACCACATAACTAGCAGAATTGTACAAGAGCCTTCTTGTATCATGCCTATACCTTTTGGAAACAAATTTGAGTTTATCTGAAAGCCTGATGCAAATTTCAGCAAAAAGCCACCCAAAATAGCAAAAAGATTTTATTTTAAGAGCCTAGAAGCAAGGTAGATGTTTCATGCATCGTACTTTGATACAGAAAACTATTATTTTTGCATCTTCCTTTTTGCTGATACTTCAGAATACTCAGAAACTAATAACCACTTTGGACCATAAGGCAGATTCCCAGATAACTCAATGAAAAGTGCAGTTAATCCAGAAGAAAGCTTGATCTGGCATTCATTATTAGTTTATTAATATTTGATCATTAGTGCAGGAGCATATGTCTAGAGCAGTGCAGACATACTCCATTTCAGTAATATTAGAGCAGTTTTGTGCAGAAAACGAAGTCAGAAAAGATTACCTTACAAAAGACATTGTATGGCTTACATGCTCCAATGCCTTAGCGGAAGGAAAAAATACTGACTACGTTTAGAGAATCTCCGAGAGAAATTTTAGCGTTCACTAGCATGTGACAATGTGTGTGTACCTTTTTACCACAACGAATAACCACATAGCATTGGCAGCAATCCCAAGACCAATTTTGGGACTTAATTTGCTTTCTAAAAAGCTAAAAAATACTACAGACTATTAATTAAAAAATTAAATGAATAAATCAGAAAGGACCGAATTGACAACAAACCAATGCTGTGCCTGAAACTATCAACGTGAGAGGTTCTACCAGCACCTGTCACAGCAGCAAGGTTTAGATGAAAACCAGACAAAAATGGGAGTATAAGACTGAGAAGAAAAAGCTTCTCTCTGAATAAATGTCCTTTCCATTTACTAGGAAGGACACAAAGTGCAAATAGAGCCTTTTAGGAGAGATTTTCAAAGCTGCCTTGGAACTTACACATTCATAGATTTGCAGGGCTGACAGAGGCCACCACAACAATAACTTCCTGTACAACAAGCCAAAACTCAGTGCTCCACCTTCAAACACCCCACGAATCTTTTGGCCTTCCTGGAAATTCTTCAGTCTTCCCTTCTCATCTGCTGTCGCATAATTTCTTCCCTATTCCCTTCAATAAGATCTTACAAATACAGTCATAAATACAGGAGCCAGTTCTCCTGCCTGTACCTTACCCTCTGAGTTTCTAACATCTTATTTGACCATATCCTTCAGAGTACCTCTTGCTTTTACCTTCCTTGACTTCAGGGGCTCTACACCCATAGAGCGTGTGTTACCCCCTGCCCTTGGCTCTCCTTGCTCCTGCCTCTTTGGTACCTTCTCTCACCAACCTTGCATCACAATACTTGTATATGACTTTCAAAAGCAACCTATTGCATTCCTCTCATTCCTCACTAGGATGATCTCTATCTGTGTTTTAAACCCCCCTGGAGTTAGAAAAGTTCCACCATTTCCATATGTCTAGTGGCATTCTCCTGTGGTCAAAGCAAACCTTCCTATGTACATTTTGAAGCCTGTGTCTACTGGTTTTATACAGACCGCTGCACTTTCTTTTCCAGATCTGATCCTTTTCATCGCTCTGCTCCAAATTCTCTACATGAAGTCCTTAACTTGATCACGGCAGGAAAGCCTGGTGAAGTTCAGAGCGTGCATAAGCTTGCTTTAGCACTGGACCCACTTGATCTTTCACTATTTTATTAGGCAAGATAGCATGCCCCAGAAATCAAACCCATAGATAGATCGACATCAATGATATCACTCTTTATCAACGACATTTCAATTTTCTTCAAAAGCCCATCACATGAGTCTGACATGATTTAGTTTTCATAAAGCTGCACTGACCTGTATTACCACCTTCAATTCCACATTTATCAGGCCTTGTATAATTCATACCATTATTAACTTTGGGATCAATGTTAAAGAGAACAACGTGTGTCTTTACAGCCCATAATCTGTACAGTCTTGCCGGTACAGGCCAGGAAAGACCAGTTCCGATACAGCGTCGTTCACTGCAGCTGAGCAAAGGGCAAACAATGACATGCCCAGTGACAGACCTGGGGCACGGTCTAAAATTACCTGAGCAAGACAGGGACAGTGGCTGGGGAGACCATTCACACGCACTGTGCTCCTTGAGCCTTCACCCCGGCAGAGTTCGCTGGGAAGAACTTCCTGCCAAACAATGGCCTCTGAACTCATTTTCTTGTGTAATGTCTCGAACAGCATCTCATAAATCCTTAAATGAGCCGTTTATTTTGCTGTGCTGATCATGGATAGGTTTTTATTAAATTTTGGTATGGATTTTTATATAATTCAGTCCAATAAAATGTTACCTTTCTCCTTGCAGTAACAGAATTAAAACTGGCTCTGCCTCTGGCTTCCCCAGCAAATTTTTTTGATATGCAGATGCAAACTGTCCAAGAAAGGTGGCAGGTTGAACTGTGTTCTATTATTTTGTCAATGAGCATGACTATATCCCCCATGGAATTCTTTCATAGCCAACTAGACTTCCTTTTCATGCAGCCATGAAAACGGAAAGTTCGTAAAGCTGGACATGCAAGAAGCTCTTCCTGTCATGCTTGCAATCTACATTTCAATTCAAAGTAAGAATTCCTTGTGAGCTGTGGGGGGTTTTTTGTGTTTTGTTTGGTTTTTTGGTTTTGTTTTGGTTTTTTCCCCCCCAGATACTGTATTCTAAGATAGAACACTAAATTACACTGATTCATTATTCCTATTAAAACAAACAATAACCTCAAATTGCTTAGCAAACCAAACAATTGCAAACAGTAAATTTCAACAGTAAAACAGGGAGCACGTTGGGTAAATGTTATTTCCCTGAACAAGGAAAGCTTTCGGCAAAGTGCTTAACTTGAATACAACAAAAGGCAATTTAATTCAGTAATACAGCTGGATGAAAAATGGAGACCTCAGGTTTAATAAGAAAGGGAAAAAAGACAAGCATATATCATCCAAAAGGATAATTATGAGAAACTATTTTGTATGATCCAGCTAAATCAAAGCTTTTAATGCTTTCTTACTCCTGTCAAAGGAGGGAGATTTACTGCTTTAAAAATGGGGATTTTGCAGACTGCACTGCCAAGAAAAAATGATTTGTCCCTTGATAAATTACTATTGGGTTTTCTACTTGAAAAAAAAATACACTTACATTGAAATAAATGCCAGGGAATGGCTAGAGAATTTATATTATTCACTCGTATCTGTCACTGGATTGGTTGAAAAGCGACAGTGCTATTAAAAATGTCTTCTTGCTTCTAGACATAATGGCACAAAGGGGCCATGCGAGTCTTTCCTGAATGGGAAGGATATGTATACAAAAATAAATAGTAAGCAAATCTTTATTCCCCTCCACCATCCTGACATAAGAGGCCCTAAAGAGACACTCTGCGCGTGTGCGAGGGGTGCGTGTGTGTATTTTGTGTTTAGAAGCTGTCAATTATGGTGAAAACTCCCCTCCCACTGGGATGGAAATTGCCCGTTCATTTTCCTAGGGATTTTCAAGGACTCTTAAATAAATCCTAGAAAACTTTTTCCTCTTCCGAAGGAGAGGTAAAACGTGTATATATGACTTATCTACAGGGATAGAGCTGCATTGCACTGAAGGCAATTTTACCCCAAAGAAACCACTCTAAGGGTCTGTTCTGAGCTTTTTGGCCGGAGCTCCTCACTCCGATCTCTTTTTGCTCAGGCCTTGGATAAGAACTGTAGGAGTCATCAAGAAGCAGAATGACTAAGCCAACCACAGACAACGGGCAGTATGAGGAACACTCACTGGGGAGGAGTCCTCTCCGGGGACAGCCTGTCTAGGGCTTCTGTGGGGACCAGAGGGATGTCACTGCACAGGCCCAGGTCCTTTAAAGTCTGCAGGTGATAATGGCTGGTAGTCACTCAGGTTGTGAAGGAAGAAATGCCTTCGTGCATCGTAAGTTGGCTGGAGACAGGCACGTTCCCAGCAGACCACAGCCCTGTGCTGTATGTGCTGGTTGCTGCTGACAAGCTGCTCCCCCATGGGTGCCAAAAGCCACCTGAGCTCTTACCTGTCAAGCTTCAAGCTCTTCAAAAAGCTAAGGTCCCAGCTGCCCAGAGGCTGGTCTTCTGCTTGTCACCAAAGAAAGGCAGACTTTACAGTGCGTGTACAAATGTCAAACAAACAAACAAAAAAAGCCACTAATAAGGTTGGGGTGCCAGTGTGCAAGGTTAACAGAGACACACAGGTTTGCAGGACTAGGATATTAGCTTTACTTAGTATTGAAACTGGTTTTTTTTGATTAGTGGTTATTTTACACATACTTTTGATTAGTCTGAGAGGCTACTAAAAATGCCTTCATTGATCTCTGAGTTTGAGGTCTTCTTGATACACTTTTTGTTATTCTGCTGCATTTAAATGATTTCCTCTTTATTGATTAATTGTAACACCGAGTTTTTGCCACCCTACAAGAGATCTTGTGCTTATTTAATTGATGATTGGCACAGGCATTTATCTATCTCCCAAGAGTAGTATCACTTACACATGTTGATGGAAACCCAGAAAAATATTTATTTGGACCCTGAACAACTTTTCTGACTACTAATTAAGCTAGCATCAGTCACACATTTCTGAACACACAGTAACAATCAAAAAGCAAGAAAAAGAGTTCTTCTAAACATGCATAAAGTTATAGTTCATTGCAATCATTCAACATATGCAACGCAGAGCGGAGGACTAGCTGGAAAGAAGTCTGAGAGGAGTTTGACTTAAATGCAGTAGTTTTTTGAGTGCTTAGTCTGTAACATTTTTGTAACAGAAACGAGCTTGTTTCTTCTCTACTCACAGGAACCTACCACCATTGGACTCGATTCATGAGCTGAGCACTGAGAAAGTGCCAGATGATGAAGACAACAGTAAAAAGGAAATTCAAGCATTAAAAGACAGATTAGAAAAACCCATCCGAAATAGGAACTCAGTATCTCTAGAAACCATCGCTACAAATTAGCCAAAATTAGAGGGATTTTATACAGCAATTTCAAACCTACCTGGCTTACAGAGTTTTGAAGTGCCTACTGTTTAAAAACACATAGGGCAGTGCCACCAAACCGGACCTCCAGATCTTTAAGGGTATTTTACAGTTATACATGACTGTGTCAGGTACTAGAGGACTAGAAATTTCATTTTTATTCTCTCTTCCATAAAAACCCCAAGATGATTTCACTGGAAAGCTGCTATTTGCTCCAGGGGTTGTCTCATTTTTAAATGCAGGAAACAATATTTTATTTTATTTTCATTTTCACTTCACAAAATGCAACTCAGTTTTGCAGTCCAGAAAATGCAGCATTTGTTAAAATCTACTGAGTTACAAATAATATCCAAGCCTCTCTTGGGGGGGTGTGGGGTGGCAGGGAAGAGAGAGATAAAAAGATAAAGTAAAAGTCTTGGAAAGTATGAATCATTGTCATTCTGATGTCTCAATTCTTTTTTTTTTTTTTCATATGGATTATACTAACAAAACAAAAAAGACGACCATAGCAAAATTTCAATCTATATCTTTCTTGTGATAAGGGCTTCTCACAGAATTCATAATTATATCATCTCTAGCCATTTATCTTAAGTCAATAATCCCACGGCCCTTCTGAAACTGGCATTTTGCAAATACACCACAGAAGCTACTTCAGGCAGTAATTTATTTTCAAATAACATCTCTATGTTCTCCTTTGGCATGTAGGCTTAAGTGGATTGTTTATCTATGAAAAATGAGTGTAGTAGGAAGTTTACTTCCCAAAATACGTTTTATTAGAAAAACAAATTTCTTCCTAGAAAATTCATTTCTAATCACTAATTAACATGCAAATATTAATATTACATGGAGAAACAAAAGAATAAATAGGGATTATAGCAGAATAATCCAACCAGAGGTTGGGTTTTTTTCCTAATATATTGTTTTCACGTCCCTAAATCTTTGTAGAATTAAAGAACAAGGCAACTCATTGTTCTCTGCCTGTTGCAGGTGATCACTCACAGTAGTGACTTCTTAGAACTACTTCCAAAGAAACATCCATCACTACTAGAGCCAACAAATCCCTTCAACCTAGCAGTTACAGCTTTGGTAGAAGGCACTTTAACAGGATACATGTTTCAGTTGTTGGAAGGTGAGGAGTTAATGTTTAATTCACAGGATAATTAACCTCTAGAAATTCTCTAAAAGGATGTGGCATCTCTATCCCTCAGTGTCTTTAACAACTGAAGAAACAGAGGCAGAGAATGTGGCCTTAATAAAATGATGAGATACAGTCCTTTGGTCCATGCCACTGCAGATCACTGTCTCATATACTCTCCTGGCTGCACCCCTTTATCTAACTATAGTGACAAGGTTGGTATCACCACAAGGCTTCTGCTTTACAGGAGCTCTGTGCTGCTGAGGAGCTATCACCAGGCTGAAGGCAGCCTGTGGGGCCAGCCACATTTGTGCACAAGCTAGAGGAGGAGACTGGGGCCTCAGGAAGCCTGTTCCTGATGGCTCCTGGAGAGGTGATGGTGCGGATGATCAGAGAAGTCCCCTGCATGGGATCCCTGATAGTGAACTTTCACTACTGCTTTGAGAGCTCACAGCACCTCCAAGACAGCTTTCGATCCAGGCATCATTAAAACAAATCAGCTGATGATTGCACTCTCGATTTAGTGATCTCTGCTGGAATTTATGGGGCTGCAGGACACTTCCAGTTCAAAGATTTTTAATCTTCAGCTCTCTTCCCCTTTGATCTTAACCTGCTATGTCTGCTGACAGGCAGGACAAAGGATAAATCCACAAAAATCAAAATGGTTTTCTAAAGCCATCTTTGTCAAAGGAGTTAAGAACAGAGGACACCGTCAAGAGTTTCTCTCTTACAATCCAAGATCAATTCTGCAGGCCAAATCCTCAGCCAACATAAATCAGTGCAACCTCATTCAGATAAAGCCGACAGGATTTTATCCTACCTGTGGAACTGGTCCTAACTATCTGTGAGTTCCACAGCTTTGTGAGACTCTTTAATGTCTGCAAAGGCCCTTAATGAAAAACAACCAAACAAAATGCACCTCCTCATAAATCTTTCTTCAAAAATGATAATTTCTAGCCTGATACACATGCAAACAAAGTAATCAATTAAAGCAGGCTAGAGATACATAATTTTACAAGATACAGAAGGTCAAGAAGTAGTAGAAGATATAGAATGCATTCACAGGTCTACTATTTACCTTTTTTTTTTTTTAAATTACAGCCCTGTAAATTTTTCTGGACTGTTTATACAGCATGCAAAAAAGGCAGGCTGTGCATGAAGTAGCCATTGTGCATTTCCTCATTCCTATACCCATTAGCTGAAAGCATACAGCCAATTCTCAGCCTTGTGTTTTAGGTCATAAATCTGCTCCCTCTGTTCCGTGGGCAAATTAAAAGCTATATATCTTTTGTCAAAGTCTTTCTGACACAGAGCTCCTACCTTCACAGCCTAAGGCTAGCTGTGTGTCTAGGAAAATTATATCCAATAGGCAGTGACAGCCATGGAGCCCAGCATTTAGGCACTAGTGAACATATTTTTATACATGTAAAAATCATTCTACCTTATAACGTGAGCGCAATTTATACATATTTAAAATGATTACAGGAGTATGAAATAAGAAAATGCTTTCAAAAGGATAGGAAGGTGGTCCAAATTTGATATCCGAGCAATCTTTAGAACTATGCTGCATTAAGCATGCACATTAACCTCTGCATTACACGGATACAGACTACACCAGCAGAACTGGAACCTATTTTCTTGTGCTTTAACAGCTGCCATGCTTCAGTTTCTGATGAATGTGCGGGCACCACTTTTGATTTCAGCTGAATGTGCAAACAGTATATGTGTTTTAATTAAATGCATACAAAATGATGTTGTTTGGGAATGCCAGCTTTGTCATGTATCACAGCAATGGCTTGTCTAGTTAGATTGGAGTTTTATGGCCTTGAAATGAGCCATTGCAAAATGGCAATAGTTAAGATGCCCCACATGAATTGCTGCATTGTGGAAAGTTTTCTAAGCAATGGGCTCCTGTGCTTCTTTTAAAAGCTTCAAGAAGCTTTCAAAGAAGTAACTTTAACTGTAAGACACCGGGAAATATTTATTAAAAAAACCAGACAGTTCTTGTTCTCCTCATCCTGCAAGTAACCCTTGTTTCACACTTTTATCCGGAACACTACTTGCCCTCCTTAGACCTCTCTGGTTTATAGCTGCCATTTTCACGATGCTGTATCTCTTACACAGTGATCAGAGGTGTTCATCTTCTTGCTTTCCTAAGTGATATTGTTGTCACATAATTTACTTTCTCGGTTATTCTGACTGGAAAAGCTGGAAGGCCTGTCGTCTTTCCATTTAACACACAGCCACAATCTAAAAAGAGCTTGTAGATTTGATCTGCAGTTTCCATTTATTGTCCATTTTGAGATAAATACAAAGTAGTGCTACTATCCAGAAATACCTCTTATCCCTATTTTTGAACACGTGTTTTATATTCCTTAGGAGAGTGGTTTACTTTCAACTGCATCTTTTGTCCTGTTTCAGCAGCTTTTATGATGCATTCAATTTTTCCTTCTCAATGCTGATGATGGTAGTCAAATTTCAGGATGCGATGCTACTGTCATGTAATGTAAAGCATCACTACAGGAAAGTCATATCTCCTTTAAAAAAAGTTATTTACAGAATAATAATAAAAATCACAGAGAACAGCACTAGAACTGTTTGCAGAGTGTCCTGTAGTGAGACATGGTCTTACAAGACTGAAAGGCAGCAACCTCAGGTTCCTCTGACTGTCCATGGTAGTTAAGTACACGTTCAGGCCCTGCCGGTCTTACAATCTCTTAGCGTGTGTTTTGCACCAATTCAATTCCAAATCCCCAAGTCTGATTTAATTAGAAAGGCAGCACAATTCGGGGAAGCAAGCAAGCATCTGAAAGTGCTACTCCGTGTAACTGAAGTAGATGATGTTTATTGGGCTCTCAGAACATATGAGCTACTAAGCATCACTAGCACTTCTAAGCTGACGGCAGCTTCCCTAATGAATTAAATAGCACACTTTTAATAATGTAAGTCTCAAATAAATGAGGCTTCAGCAGACCCAATCCACAGCTGGAACAGCTGGAACAAAGTCATTACCACACCTGCAGGGCTGTGAGCGCTTCTGCCAACACTCACACCAGCAGAACAAATGGGAACGTACGGGCAAGGATGAGCAAGTCTGTGGCCCCCAAAAATTTCCATTTACTGCCATGACTTCATATGGAAACCTGTCATTTGTTTCTGGCCACCTCTGCATATGCAGATAGAAAACTTAAATTTTATGCATTTCCTGTGGAAGTGGCATGTAATAATAAATACATTTGTGCCTGCATTGCTAATAAGCCTTCATCAGCTGTTAGTGTAAGTGCTCAGCTGACCAAACTCACTGAACTTGGTAAGAGCTTTTAAGTAATGCAGCATCGCTCTCTCTGTGTAAGAACTATCAGATTGCAGTCCAAAGCAAACAGAAAATCTCTTTTAAAGTGGCTTAAAATGAAAAACACCACAACACTGGCATATCTGCTTGCATTGTTAGTTTAAATTATATACACACAGCATCTTAACAGAAGAAATTATATGCTCCCTAGCTGAAACATTTCACAGTTAGAGATAGATGTTAAAACTGTTTTCAGATAACAAACTGACAATCTTACTCCTGCCTTCCGTGCGTGCACACTCCTTAAAAGCACAATTAGAGGGGAGTACAAAATTAGTAATAATCCACTGCCTACAGAATTTGTGGTATTTTGTTTTAATCACTCAATGGAGGGAAATAGTTTTTCTAATTTCCTTTTAAACTTCTGCTAGAGGTCACAAAAAAAGAAGATAGGAAGCTACAGCAAATACTCAGAAGACATCTGTGCATTTAACTGCATTAAAAACCAACCAAACAAAACCCCACAACATATCTGTGCTTCTAAATAGCTTCTCAATTTTTCTAAGTTCTTTTATTTTTCCTAAAAGATTGCAATCCACATTGCCACCCAGAAAAAGCACATGTCTGCAGTCTGAGTTTAACAGCTCAAAAACCTCCAAAGTAGAAAGGCTGTCACGTACAGCAATACCAAACACCAGGGTAGCAGCTACTGTGGAATTATTTCAGCGTGAGAATACTGGAGAAAGGGTAAATAAAGTTTAGAAGACATACAGTATACTGAATAGTTATCAAAGGGAGCTGAAGACATGTCTCAGACAGTGAGGTGGAGTGGCTGGGGATTCTTGCCCTTAGAAGTTCTCATTAACTGCGGCTTAGTGGCCCAAAACTCTACGGGAACCCCACCACGGCAGATGAAACAAAATGTGATGAGACTCACCCCTCAACTTACTGCAGCCTGAACTGCAGCAATCTAGCATGGAAACTGAAGCAAAGCGTGCTGGCAGAGCTATAAACAACTCCTCTCAAGTGACCTCCCTTTGTTGGTTTGTTTGTGGATTTTTTGGTTGGTTGGGGTTTTTTGTTGTTGTTTTGTTTTAATCTGTATGTAAACAGGACATTCTTCATCTGTCAAGAAAGGAAAATTTTCTTGCATAAGTTTCTTCTTTGTATTGCTTTTAAGATGCTAGTGTTCTCCTCCTCCTTCTACCAAAAAGCAAGATTTTCTTTTTTCCCATAAACCTTGAAAATGTACTCCTCAGAACCTCCTGAGAATGGTAATGAAAATGAAAGCTCATTTTTCAGAAAATGAGTTTTTCAAGATAAAAAAGCAAGGCGAATAAGGAATATGGCTAAGAATCCAGAGCTGTTGGCTTACTTATTTACTTGACAGCAAGGTTTTCAACAATGCAACATTTTCATTAAAACTGTGCACTTCCCTTGAATTTAGAAAGGGCTCTCAAAAATAAGTCTCAAATATTTAGATATGGGAAAAACAACAACAGTGGTGTCTCTTGGGAATTATAATCATTTTATAGCTCACTCTCAGATCTGCCTAAGCATTTTCTTCTATGAATTTAGAACTCACAAAACTGAAGTCTCTCTCCCACGATGCTCTCGCGTGAATCTCTCCCACAACAGAGAAGTGTTTGTCCCACAGAGACTTTGGAGCATCATGAGCTTTACAACCTGACCAAGGAGCCTGTTCTGTACAGCAAAGCATCAGCATGAAGTAAATAAAACAAGAATATAAATTTTGGGTTGACATTATGCTAAAAACTTTGGGGTTTGGAATTGTAGGCAGAAATGAGGTATTCCAAATTGGTTGGTATTTCTGGTCAATATTTCCAGGTATTTCCATGGTATTCCAAGTTGTTTTCAGCCAGTGCTATTACTGACAACACATCTTCTGCAGTACTTTACAGGCAAGCAGCACTAACAGGATTCATCTCTCAGAAGGTGGAGCACAAAGGAGCATAGGGACCAAAGTGCTACAGCCAATAAGCACATCGAATTAATTTATTATGTGAGAGACAGCCCTTTCCTCAGAGAAGCTGAAAATAGGAGCAAAGAGACTGTAGAAACTCGGTCTTGCAGAGTTTCTTCCCCAAGGAATACAAAAGGAAAAACCAAAACCCAAACGTTTTCACCCACACTAGCACAGGAAGCCTGGAGCAAGGCCAAAGAAAGAAGGAAGGAAACGAAAAGAGAGAACTGGGATACCTCCTCTTATCTCCAGATTGAGGAGCTGAGACCTATTCAAAGAACAAATAATAGCCAGTTTTCCTCTGTCTTGCACAATTCCAGAAAAGAACACCAGAGAAGGTAATTAGTTTAGGGAGCAATTATCTTCCCTGAATGTCTTTACAGGAGGAAGCTGCAAGACAAGACTTGGGGGGGGCGGGGGGGGGGGGAATCAGACTTTGATAAAGGTCAGTGACATATAACCTATTCTGGCAATTACTTGTCAAATGTATGAATGGTTTAAAATACGCTGAAGTAACTCAGCAAATGTGGTGACAGGACTGTTCCAAGCAATGTGCTGTCTTATTCTTCAGAGAGAGCTCTGAATTTAACACTGGCAATACTGAAATAAATTGGGGTGTGGGAGAACAAGAGAAGCAGCAATCTGCCTTCCCCCTGAGTTTAAGGGAGTACAGACACAGATGTGGTCTGTAATCTCTATGCCACTGGAGCTGTCGTGCAACCAGCCACTCCAGGATCCATTCCTCATTCTTCTCTACTCTCAATACAGATACAATGCAGGCGCACCAGTGACCTATGTGTACATGAAGAGGATCGACCCTTCATGCACCACGGCAGCTGGAAAGCTTTCAGGAGTTTTGCAGCACACTGAACAGCCACTATCAAGCATCTCTATTTTGTCTGGCATTGAATTACAATTTTCTTCCCTGGAGATTCTCCCTTCTAGATGCCCATGTAAAGATACGTGCTGTTTGGGGTCAGATCTGAAATGTTTGGCCCACCTGCTGTTCAAAAGCTACACAGGCTGCGTTCCCCCACCAGTGCTGCCATTGTATGATTTTATCTGTGCCAGCGGTGGAGGCTGACTGAACATCAGGAGGGAAAGAGAACATTCTATAAAACTACAGGCGGAGAAGGTTTGCCAATTATTTTTCTTCTCATGACTTTTAGGATGCACAGATTCCTTTTGGCAGTTCCCCTTGTTTTGCGCCCATAAAATAAGTTAAATGGCTGAATTTTCTTTAAGATAATCAGAGGCTGTATAATTTATGCATCTGAATAGCATTGTAGCCAGATGTAATTTTGCTTGAAGTTTCAGCATTACAGTTAGTAATGACTCTGCTGGCTGTGTTTTGTAGAATTTGCAATTTATTTAACAGTTGACTGAGCACTGACCCCATATAATGTACCATAATCAAAATGTGGTAAAAATTAAAAATTAAAACTGAGAAAAGAAATCTGTGCCTTCTGGGAAACCCGCCGACTTCAAGTGGACAGGGTACAGAAGCAGTCTCTGAAAATGACAGGTAACTAACGTGGTCTTTAAAGTTTATAGCACAGACAAACTAGGCAATCAAAGATTTAGCTGAATTACAGGTTAGAACACTCTCTCCATAAGAGTTATGGCTTGAGGCATTTGTTTTGTCAGTCTTCGCTGCCATTCAACTCAAGTCCCTTTCCCTGATTTTCAAGAGTTGATTATTCACTGATCAAAGAAAATATCAGAGGGTATCCTGTGCTTCCAAAGAGCAGGGGGACCTTAGGGGGAGAAAAGTTAAATTTTAATAACTGTCTAGTTCTGCCGTGGCTTCACGAAGAGCCACAGAGCAACGTCAAATGGAAGCTATGTCTGTCTGAAGCACGCAGAAAGATACGCCCTTGTTTTTCCAGAGCAACTCCTCCCCACTCTGCCAGGCTGCCCCAGCCTTCCTTGGGCTCTCACCTACTCTGCAAAACCCTTTCTTGCCCCCGCAGCCTCTCACCTCTTCCAGTAGGTCTCACACCAGACCCACAAGACTCTCTTTGGGTCAAGCCTTTAGTTTGGCCCCATTTATAATAAGGTTTGCAATTCATCCACCTTTTTAGCCCACCCACCGGATGACGTTTAATAAATTGTATTCTTCATTAACATTTCCTTCTCAAGCATTATAGATGATTAATGGTGATAGAGAAATACAGTGTCATCAGCATAAAACAATGATTTATGGTGATAAGGAAAACGGTGTCATCAGCATAAAAACACACGGAGCTATCTGAAGAACTAAAGTTAACACGGGAAGCAGCGGATCCGGAATTTGCAGCAAGTTCAGTTTGCCTCCGCTGCATTCACGTATGTCCCTGCTTCGTCCTGCTGATATAAGTGTGACTGGGACGTACGGATTGCTGTGTCCCCAGTAGGTATGATAAAAGCTGAGACACTGCACTGCAACGCCAGCGGTACAAAATACCCACGGAAGGTGGTTTTCTCTCCAACTCCTCTGCGCTCTTAGTGACTTTTAACTGTACTCTTAAGCCAATTTAGATCAGAGGCCATTATTACATATGACTTGCAGCAGGCTACACTACAATTTATGTGCCGTGTGGGATACAAAGAGCCATGAAAGATTTCCTTTCAAAGCACTCAAAAGGCTGAAATGATTTCTCAGCTGGTTGCCATTTACGCTGGTAATCCAATTGGAGTAAGAGTGTTTCCAACAAAGTTTAAAGATGGCAACACGATTGAAGAGAGCGCCTCGAGACAGCAACTCAGCAATTTTAAATTATGTAAAAATCTCTGGGAAAGTTTTGCATCGTGGCAGTCACAGTACACTTGATCCAGTGTGGAACATGCATTCAAGACTACAAAACCTGAAGATCTATCTTCCCAAAGCTTCCCACATCAGTGATGTTTCTTTTCCAAAGGTAAAAAAAAAAGTTCTAAGGACAGCAAAAAAGAAAAAGACAAAATAATAATTAAAAATAAAAATCTTGTTAATTTGATAGTCCCTTAGAAATGGGCATCTGACACTCAAGATTCTCTGAAACTGTGGTGGGCTACACAGCATGATAGCTGGTCAGGCTACAAAGGAAGCCTAACAACATCAGTTTCCTTTCAGAAAATCTCTGTAAGTCTCTGTATTCTTCTCTAAGCAAAACCAATTCATTCATAATAAAAGTAAAACAACCCCCCAACACATTTCATGGAGGCTTGTTATTAAAGGTAGATCTTGGTATGAAGGCCCCTTCTCTCTCAGTAAGGAATTGTGAAGTTATTCAGTGATTTAGAGAAGATTTCAGCCATTTAAATTCTTCTTCTGGGTTTGCAGAGGAAGAATTTCTAGGGGGTTTAAACAGTTTTCATCCCACAGCTCCCTTTAAGCGATCACAATAAGGGATAAAAGCTACGCTAATGTCATGTATTCATCATAAAGTGACAATGGCAATAGCTGGGTAAAGATTACCAGGAGGTTTAGCAGGTCAATAACAGAGAACTGCCCTTTACCAGAGAGCAATAGGTTGGGAGAATTTCTATCCTTCAACACCCACGGCAGTAGCACAGGGCATCCAAGGTTATTTCAAACCTTCCAGCACTTTTCCTGTAGTTCGCTAAATAGCAAAATGAAACGTTTCCTTTCTAAGCACCATGGAACACAATGTATGTCCTAAGGATCACCAGCTAAGTTCTGGATGTACATGCTCAGGAAGGTCAGGTTCAGCCCAGCTATGAAAGTTCAGATCGCTGGTAGATTTTAACTGGCTTGTTGCAAGTTTCCTCAAGCTCAGCCTATTCATCTTTGACGGCATCCACACTCTTGGATTTCCTTTTTTCAGAAAATTACTTCTCTTTCCCCCATTATCTACTCCGGTATGAATACTCCATCCAGATGTGCTCAGCTCTGTGAGGCAGGGGAGGGAACACGGACAATTCCCCTCAGCTCTCCTTCACAGACCAGAAGCAGGATCTTCTACCTCCCATGCACAGTTTCAGAGCTACACCTACGGATCCAGAGAGAGATTCTTCACTCAGCCTTGGCACACTTTAAACATTATTCCATGCCAGAGCCACCTACATTCAGAGACTTTTGCCTCTGTTAAAGTGGCTTTCTTCAAAAACTTCAAAAACAAAGGCAGAGACTGAACTGAGCAGATTTTGAGCAGCTGTAAGTGTTGGTGGCAGCACGCAGACATCACCTGGAACTGCAACGGTACAAACCAGCCAAAGATCTGGCCCACACAATTCATGAAATCCAGCTGCATAGCCACGTCCCATAGGTCTGGGTGCTGCGAGTCTTTAAGTATGCCATGGCCTGGTGGTCTGCAGGCTAGAGAATGACAGCCAGGGGTACATGACAGCATCCTCCAGTTCAACAGAGCTCCTCCTCAGCTTTTTTTTTTTTTAACAGGTGATTTGTGCTTGGAGCTTCACTTTAAGGAAAAATAAAGAGACATCTTCTATTTCTCAACTGCAATAGACTAATGTCTTTGCCACTCCTTCGACAGTATCACCATTCTAATGGGTGGCTGGAAAGGCAGTCTACTCCTATTTTCATTCTGTATTACTATTCACTGCAGTTATGGGAGCAGGTGAGCCAGCAGCCAAAGCAGGGGACTTACCTACTTGACAGCATTGTTCCTAATTATTTGCTTCCTATTAATTTTTGACTCTCTTCATTTCAACACTACTAAAGGAGTCATTTTAGAGAAATAATGGGAAAGAAGGCTTCCAGTGCCAATTCACGCTGTCTTCCATAAATCTCTCCAACTTTAAACACTTCCATTTACAGCTACAATATTTTTGACCTTTATGCTGTTGCTAAGCCTTCTTCAACCATCAGCAGCAGACTGACTACTGTGAGAGCTTTCTCCTGCAGATTCTGAGTATCCAGAGACAACAGCTCTTTCAAGGGGAAGGACAAGTCTGAAACAAGTTCTCCTCCCTTACAAAGTGAAAACATCATGGTTATGTTTTCAGCATTAACATTGCACATTTAAAGCTACAGGCTAAAGGAGGTCAAAGAAATGGGGATCCTTCTTTTCTCTGCTCAGGTACTAGCCCACAGGTAAGAGCCTCTCTAAAGAGGAGGAGGAGGAGTACCTCGAAAGCAATGACCGCCACACTAGCAAGGAGCACACACATCAATTCCCTACACAGAGATGCACCTCTTCGTAACATCAAGAAACATTTTTTAAATCAATCAAACAAAACCATCACCTAGAGGTTTTATGTATGTGGCTTTGCATTTCGCGCACACACACAGGACACAATTTGCTCTATTCACACAAAGCTGTCCATTCATGTGAAACTGAAGCCAGAGTCTTTCTACCCAGATGAAGAAATGCTCCTGGAATAGACTAAGTGAGTTTAAAACATCCATCAGTTACGTGAGAGGAGGGGTAGTATAAAGTGACAACTATTTTCTATACATTTCTATTTAAATACTTGAATCAATTTGCTTTGATTGTGTTCACAGTGTTTAAAACTACAGTATTACTGAGAATAGAGGATTCTAAATGAATAATGGAAAACGTGTGCACATGGAAAATCGTTAATTCTCTCCAAGAGCACATGATTGCACAGCATATACAGACTCGGGGAAAAAGCAACACATCAGGTTGCTTCTGCATACAACATAATGAACCAAGTTTACAGACCATGAACCGATTTGTAGAAATCACTTGGTGAATTGCTTTGAACAACAAATTAAGCTCCATTCGCTGCCCCACTGTTGCATGGACTGTCTGGGGTGATCCAATGTTTTTAACTATAGCTGAGTTAAAATATACTGCCTCAAAAATCCTGCTTTCACAGGTGAAGTGGAAGAGGAAAAGACTAGAGGCTGAATCTACTTATTTCTTATTCAGCTGGGAAAGGCAGAATTGTTTTACTCTGCCTATCACACTTGCTGGCTGTTTTCTTTCTCGACTCTGAAAGCGGTTTCTGTAATAGCAATTCAGTTCTTGTTCCTCAGACTATGTAGAGATTTGTTTAGGCTTGGATAAATGCCCAAAACATACTCCCAACTATTTCAGTTCTACCGAGTCTCTGAGAAGGCACTACATGTATCTTTTCAGAATTTGCGTCTTTTTATTTTAGTCTCAGATGAAAGCACACAGAGCTAAACGAGGAGCAAGGGAGGAAAGTGATCTGAACTTACACAGAGATAAAGAATGGCTCATTTAGAGTTTGGCTGGAGTTCTGGATGAGTGACCATCTTAACTTTTGCCTTGTTCCCACAATTCTTCCAACAATGTTTTTCAATGCTGCATAACCAAAATTCTGACTTTTACCCAGCAAAAGTGTATTAAGATGATGTGCAGAGACTATGGTGTATTAAGATGATGTGCAGAGACTATGACTAAAAAAAGAAGAGGTGTATGCAAAAACCTCTTACTTTTGCACTGAAAGTCAAAGGCAACATATTAACAGCACAGTCAATGGTCAAGCAGCACCTCCATAAGAGATGGGAGCCGTCTCACATCAAATAGAAAGCTTTTCACCTTAAATCTGGTGTAAAACTTAAGTAATAAGTTCAAATAATAATCCAAACTTTTTTAAAATAAGAAAAATCTTAATAGCTAGAATTCTAAATACTATTAAGACTTTTTCATTTTTCCTTCATGGGGGACTTCTCATTAAAGATATTCATTAGATGCTGGGGCTGTCCCCATCGTGAGCTCGTATACGAATGCGACGCAAACGCACACAAGTCAGCGGCAAGCTGGCAAGTAGAATAGTACATCATGGTCACAAGTGATCACTCCAATATCAATCATTCTTCAAACACAAAGAAAACATACCTTGTCCTCGTTAATAAACATAAGCTTGTTTTCAGCTGAAGTCCCCCTTACTGCTTCAAACCAGCTTTATATGCGATCCAGACTGCTGTTCAGGTTAGGAGGCATGTCCCATTTTGCAAACCAGAGAAGTCTTTGCATTGTGATTACTTAACATTTAAAACAGCTGAACAGCAAAAGAGAACAGGCTTCCAGAACAGTCAGTCACTGTTAACCTTCATTCTCGCTTAATCAAAGTTCAGTTCATTCTTGTACATCTTACAGGTTCTCTTTTTACAAAATACCAGAATGGTCATTTTCCCAGATTTTAAATTATCTGCTGCTGTGCAAGAGGACAATAAAATCCTGACTCTTCATTTACATCCCTCTACAATAGCGCTCAAGAGAAGGAGAGGCCTGTCTCCCCAGGATACCTGTTCAAGCACTTGTGATGGGAATGCAATAAAATACTCAGCTACAGCATAGGTTGGGATTAAAAAATCTCTTTTAATAACCTCCTTCACCTGAAGCAATTACAGCAAGCCAAGTATAGGTTCCACTGCATCGTTTTCAAGAAGTAGCAACTCAAACAAAATGTGATTAGTCCTGTATGAGACTACAAAGCAGCACACACAGTAATTCACTGATGCAGTCCAAAAATCCCAAGAGAACTTAGAAGCTCTTGGAAGGTATTTCTGAGCAAGTCACACCCACATCTGCCTCCTCTCTGTTCAGACAGGCTGTGTGCAATCACTACACACGAGATCCTGTTTGGTTACTCAGAGATAGTTTGCTTACATTTGCCCCCAGATACATTTATCCCGTGACATAAAGCGGGGCCAGGGAATGTGTTTGAGCATGGGCCTGTGCTAGGGTTAGGGTTCACCTCACCGAACTGTTGGTCCTCTCATTTTGGACAACCCAAGCCTGCTCTCTCCAGCCCAAGCCCTCAGCAGCAGGGGCAGGAGGCACAGGAGCCACTCCTCTTCTCGCTCACAGAGCCCTGCTTTTGTAAAAACTGACATTTTAGAAAGGCCTTTGAGACTACACACGTTCACCTTTTTCCATCCATTCCCCTCCCTTCTTTCAACTGCAGCATCAACCGATAAGACCACAAGGCTACATTCACCTCTGCAGTTCAAAACCAACCCATCATCACTTCAGTATCGTCAGGTGATGCTTCTGAGGTCAGGTAACTCCAGCAAAGCAGCCCAGGCCTTGAGAGCAGCATAACCCCACTGCACAGTCAGCTGCTCTGGATGCTTTAGTTTGGGACACTTTAAACTCAGGGGTCCGTAAAGTCTCCAGTCCACCTGGCCAGATGCACTTCTCTGCTCACTTCTCATGCCACTCTCAGGGCATGATCTTTTACTTGAGCTAACACAGGCTGGATTAACAATGTTACTTGCTTTATCTTGAACATTCCGTATCTTCAACTAAAGCAGATAATCAAGAAATATCTCAGCTTCATTTTTAAGAGAACTGAGTATGAAGCTGTCCATCAACTGTACAAACAGCAGAAAAAACCCCAGCCAAGCTCTAACAATTTTTGCATTTCCCATAGCTGGTAAATTCCAGTGTAACACAATCCTCTGTCGGGCGTTCCAGGAGCTAATTTTTAAAAGAATACGCATCCAGAAAGAGATATTTATTAACTGCTGATTGTGAATCCTTCCAAATTGCCGAAGACTGACCAGACAGACTGCAGGGAGGCAAGGAAGCCCTCGTTTAAGTGAGCAATACTGTGGGCATAGCACAAGTCACTGAACAGCACCAAGGAGAGGGGTGCTTGCAGGCACAATCAAAGGAAGTCCCAACAGAATCAGGTACGGGGTTGATTCAGAAATCTAGATCATCACAAACTCAGGTGGTTTGTAGGCTTTAAATATCAAAAGAAGAGGGGAAGAAACAAAATGTAACAGAACACAAGAGCAGTGACAGATACTGGAAAGGAGCAAGGAAAAGCAGATGCAGTAGTTCAAAATCATACAAAAAGAGAAAGAGGAACAGAAGAATTTCAGTAAAGAATAGAAAAATCTCTATGCTTATTTTCAATTGAAGCTAATGGAAGAAAGAATTCCTAAAGGCACTGGAATTGGTTTAGCTGGTCTGGTTGACATTTTCTTTTGAACACCAGATTAAATAACACAACTCAGCTAACAGCATCTTTGCCATAAATGCTACGGGGCTAAGGACCAGATAAACAGCAGCATTTAAAAGCTCTTTCCCTATGCAAATAAGTGCTAGTAAATACTATCAATAGACACATATTTTAAGCAAGATGAAAATACAAAATCTGTTGACTCCTCAAGTCTGGTTTTCAACTTCATAATCCCGATGCCAACACCTGACAGACATCAGCCCGAGGTTTACATGAGATGACAATTCCAAAGTTGTTGTAAAAGACAGAAACAGAAAATTGTAAGTATATTTAATCAAACATATGTCATTGCTCATTCCCTATACCGGAGTAGTGGTTTTATTTCTGAGAGTCAACATCCCTTAAGATGAAACATGAAGAAATTGACATGAGCGTTACGATAAAAGAACTTTTTCATCTGAAGCTCCCATTCTCAAAGGCAACAAATCAACAGAAAGATCAGCTCCTGTGTCAAGGTTAGACTACAGGTCTCAAAGTTATGAAATAAAAACTGGAAACTATAACTTCAGAAAAGACTCCAAAGTTCAAGGATCATCAAATCTTCACAAGGAAGCATAAACACCTCAAAATTTAGATGTATAATTTAAGCTTTATGTTTGTGTTGCTTTTATATTACTCAAAGCTTCGTTATTTCAACTTTTGAAGTTTGTAGTAATATAAATGTGCACAGAGCGAACAATATCTCAAGCAAGATGTCACAGCAGTGATGAAGTCTCAGCTTTGAGTGCTTCTATGCCATACGTTTGCAGACTGGGCCCAGAACCACTATACCCCATACCATACATGCCCAGTATAGGTCTGGAGACTAGGAAAGCTCTGAAAAAGTTGGTGAATATTGCCTTGGGAAAACGGGTCCATAAAGAGCCAGTTCCAGGGAAAAGGACCTAAATTCTATTACCATTTTTGAGTCCAGACAAGTTTTATACTCTAATATAACTGCTGTAATGTCTGATATATCTGACTTAAAGGACAGAATTGTAATAAAGTTAGAAGCGTACGAAATTGCAGAAAGGACAATTTAAACTGAAGCTTTCAACATTAACATCCAGGTTTTGAGCATTCAAAAGTGAGCTATGAAACACTGGGAAAAAATGCATTTAACTCGAGGCCTTTGGTAAATGTCAACCAGGGGAAATGTGACTTAGATTATTAGAGAGAGTCAAAGAATATAATCCACAGTAGATCACTTCAGCCCTGGCTAATTACTAAAGGCACCAGTTCATTACACTGCTGTAACTCTATCTAATTCAGTTTGCTCTGCAGTTCATCTATTACGTCTTTTTTATGCGCTACTGTACTGGCTGTTGCAGTGTACAATCCACTCTGAAGCACTCTGAAGGTGCTTCTCAGCCCCTGCAGCTTCCACCAAGAAACTGTAATTGAGGTTGGCTCAATTCTAGGCTGGCTACTAATCAGCAAAAACAAGAAGGAAGGGGGAAAAAAAAAAAAGCGAGGGAGGTAGAAGGGATAAACTTGTGTTTAAAAATCAGGACCACGGCTGAGACATTTTCTGTAATAAGAGCTAAGCAACTTGGAGTCGGTTAATAGGAAACCACTGTCAGATGCAAATTTGAAATTCAAAGGAACAAGAGTATTTAACCTATGATCAGACCATTTAAAAGATACATTTCATTATAAAGAGCTATTGAAATTTACTCCCCTGGGATTCTGTTGCTGTTGAAATTGTACATAGATTCAACACTTAAGTATATTCATATATTCAGAAGAAAAAAAAAAATTAAAAATCTCACCCAGGGTTAACAAGTATCCAAAAAATTACAAAGTCACAGATGATTGGGGAAGTACCTAAAAGGTCTTTTTTTTCATTCGTGCCTTTGTCTTGTTCTCTGCCCTGGACACCTTTTATTGACCAGTGCTGGTTAGCTGCGCTTTTGGTATGGCTTAATATATCCCTCAGGCAGCCCACTATCCCCCCGATTCACCTGGTACACGTTCTGAACACAACACTGAGAACTACTTGCATAATTTGTACATTTTTGCAGACTAAGCATAAGGTAGCTATAGCTACATACAGCTCACAAACCCATACAGCAATTAAAAATACTTCAAGCACTTCGTAAGCAGCAGCAAAACGCTTATCAACAGGAACAACTATTTTAAGTTGTGCAGTATGAAGCATCAGTTCATGAAAATACATACTACTTATCAAAGATTATTTACTATTCATACCTGACTTTCCAGTAGTTATGAACAGTGAAAACCAATCTAAGTGACCATAAGAAATTTTTTTCATGCAGTGCATGCTATTCTTGTCACTTTTATGGTTTGGAAATAAAGCAACGTAATGAATATTAAAACTAACAGAGACCCATATTTTAAATACCTGTCTTCTGCTCATATGTTTTGTTTAATAGTGTTCTCAAAAGTCATTGACAGTTAATTGGCATTAGTTTTATTGAGTTTTGTGTGGGTATCAGAAGGAAAACTGAAAACCTAGCTTGCAGTAATTTCCTGTACAATGAATCAAAAAATGCAGTATCTTAAAGGATGTAAGAAATTTGTTCCTATAAAAATTAGAAATGGCTGAAAGGCATGAGAAACTGTCAGGCTACTCAATATTCAGACAAATACGATCTGTGAGTGAAATAGGTCCCGTTTTCTTCTGCTTGTGTAGCAGGCAGACAGTGCAGCTACCTCTGGCACAGAAGGAGGAGATGATCAAGTGGCTTAGACCCTCCCTTGCAAAAGCCCAGGCTGTGCAGGAGTCACGCTGAGCACGCTTCAAGGGAAAGGCCTCTCAGGATGCCTTTGGACACTTGCCTAATGTTGCTCCCCGCAGCTGTATATTCATATTTTTGGCCCACCACTACTTTATTTTAAATTCCAGCAGTAAACTACTAAAAATAACACTGCCTGAACTCACCAATAGGAGCGTATCCTAAACATTTCTCACTTCTAAAAACTTCAGTGTAGGAAAACATGGTATAGAAGCAAGTGAACTCACCCCAAGAGAAACGGCATGCTCACCTGAGATAGAGCTGGGGCTCTGCCCTGGCTACACCTTCAAGTGTGGCTTTGTACAGAATGAAGTTAGGTAGATGACTTGCAGATAACTATACAACTTGTTACTCAACAGCACTCTCATCACATCACTTGCAGACATCCACAATTCTCAGTACATTTTTTTAAACACTGTGAACCGAGGGCAGCAATCAGAGCCCCTAATCTAGGCACACAGACCCTTCCTTCCAAAATCAGCAACGTTTCTTGGTTGGACAGCAAAAGAACTGCCAAGGCACTTTTCCACAGGAATGACATGGAATCTAATTACAGGATCTGGTCTGAGAGATCATAATCACTCCCCAAGTCTGCATTCAGAAGATTTGCACATTGTCTATTGCCTACTGATAAGCGTAGACAGCATTTTCAGGAATGCGATGGCAAATTCATAAAATACATCTAAGCGAGCTTTAACTTGTACAACAAGGGCTTTAACAGATTCCCCAAGCTGATTGCAAGCCGTAAGTTTTAGGCAGCTGATGAGCCTGCTCCTGGGTTTTCCCCGCTTTTCAACCTGTATCAGCTAAAAGAGGGCAAGCTGAAGTATGCCTGCTCACTCTCCAATTGCTCCTTTACCCAACCCAGCACGACACATAACTACCTTTATACAGCAGCAAATGCATCGAGTCTTCTTGGGCCTTAGAGCCTCTTAATCCAAAGAAGAGATTAAAAAAAAAAAAAAAAAAAAAGAAAGAAAAAAAAAAGAAAAGAAAAACCAGTGCATCACACAGAGCAATACAGGGGGGCATTGGGTGTTATCACCTCCTCACTCACTAGAGCTCACTTTCATGTCTGTGATCTCTCTTCCTCCTTTTAAGCCCCAAACCTCCACACCAGAGAAGATAAGGAGCCAAAGTATATGAAGAAAAGCATTTTCTAGTTGTATTCTAGACCTGTGTGCACTGCTAGAAAGCGAAATGCCTGTATTTGTATTTTCCTGCCTGAGGCTGGAAACCAAACCCCAGCACCGCCTGGCAGCGACCTCCATTCGCTGTCTCAGCAAAACCTCGCCCCACAACTGCACCCTCTTGGGTACCATCAGCACCCTGAGGTTAGGCCCACAACAGGCATCTTCCATGTCCCAAATTCAGCTTAAAAGTCCCCAGTGTTCACAAAGTCCTGCAGGAGGATGATGACCCTGGAAATTACCTCCCTAGCTGAAGTGTGAAAAAAAAAAATCCATATGGTGCAAGTTCTAGCCCTCCACACTGAATTTCATAATACAAAGAACAAATTACAGTCTCTTCATTAATCTCTCTTACTACATTACACAAGAATAACAAAGCCTTCATCACATGTTGATGTTTGTTTTCCCATTCACCTTCCTGAGGTTTTTCCACATATGAAACCAGTCTGCTAGTAACTCATGGAGTTATTGATTGCTGTATATTAAATCAAGCAGGATCATTTGTCCTCCAGGTTCTTCCTTCAACAGAGTAAGCAAAGCTCTGTCTTCCAAGGACAAAACAGCTCAGATGATGAAATAAAGACTTTTTCTTAAGGCAAGGTACAGAAAACACAGACAGCTGAGGGCTGTGTTGCAAAACCAAAAAAATGTTCAAATGCAGGTGTTTTTATCAGATAGCCCCTTTGCCTGTGATCTCAGTTCAGATACCACGCTTTAGAGAAGCTATTTATTGGAGTAATTTCTGCTAAAATATCGAAAGGCTTATCCATCACCATGCAACACACAAACAAAATCCATTTCACAGCATCCAGAGAAAATAAACCACCTTGCAAATGCATCAAAATACAAACAGCACAAAAAGAACTGTTCAAGGTAGCTCCTGCATATCAGCACGGGAAGTAAAAAGCTTTATAAAGAGAGATTAAAATCATTTGTAAGGAGAGTTTCACAGCAGTGCTTGGTGACCAAGGATTCATTAAGGTGATGGTGAAACATGCAGCAGCATGAGGGGTGAAATGCTTTGGGTCTTTGAGCAACAGGTCGGACTACACACTGTTATATTCATACAGAAAGCTACCAACAGGTCTAACCAGATCTGATAAATGTGTATTCTCTTCATTTGAACCCTTACGTACTTGAGATGGAGATGACTTGCTAGCTTTCTTTTTGACAATTTTTTCCTGTTCCTAATTACATGTGCCAAAATGTTTATAGTGGGGAGGGGGGGGTGTTGCCAACATAAGCTGTGGTCTTCCCTAAACCCGAATGTGTGTGCCCCTATTACTATTGTGATGTCAAAACCTGATTTTCAGATTAACTTTCTGAATTAAAAACCTTGAAAAATTTTAGTTTACGTATGTTTCAATCCAAATGAGAACAGTGGCTTTGTCTTCATGTTTCTGTTAGTGTCCTATTTCATCTAGTTGGTTTTACTTTTGAATCAGATGTAATATTTCCTTTCAAAGTGGAAAACCCTAGTAACTTGCTTTCCATAGCATTTCACTCCTCCTTCAGAGCTTCTTCAAAACCCTAGAAAATATTCTTAGTGAGAAGATGACTGTATTTTGGGGTGAATGTTAGTGTTGTTATTTTTTGCCCTATTTTAATTGCATCTGCTAGAGGATTTTTCTGCATGTGCCAAGTCACTGACCAAGCAGAGGGTGTATGGACTGGTCTTTCAATGACCAAAAAGTGGATGTCTTCTAAAACACTGAGGAACACTCAGTTCCCATTTTGAAAACTAGCCAAATTTTACAGACCCTTCTTTATATCAGACAGCTATTTTCCCATGTTTTTCTCATGTTCTTTAGCTGCAACACAGCTGTAGCTTTGCTTCTACATGACAGTGGAATAAGGAAAACTCGGTTGGAAAGCATTAAGCTTCTGAAAATAACTGCAATTACAGGTCAGAATTAGAAACCTACTGAATACAGGTTGCCCTGGAGCCTGCTGTACCTGGATTTGGCACAGTTTGTGACTGATGCCACCTCCAAGCAAGAATGTTTACTACTCCAAGGTAAAAGATGAAGAAAATACGTTGTCCTTCTACATGCCATTTTAGCAGATCTAGGTAAAGAGCCTTTTGAAACGTGGCCCCTCACCCAGAAATTGAATAAAAGTCAAATTTGCTAGAGATATGTTACCACACACTACTACTTCCAAAGGATACTTCTGTGTTTCTTTTCATTTCTGGTTCATGTGCTTGAATGAATCTCTCACTGCAGAGAATTTTTATCAGAACTGCAAAAGTGGGAAGGCCAGCAGCATTTCCTTGGCAGCACAGCCTTGTTACGAAGTCCAAAGGCAACCACAAGGCTTGTGACCAAAAATACAGAAACGTCTCCCAGCGACCTCTCCTCCATCCCCATGCCTAAAAATGTCACCGCTGCAGCCAGTGACAGGTAAGCAACCGCCCACCCGAAAGCAGCCAGCGGAGCAGGAGAAAGGCAGGAATGCAACCAGGGCTGGGATACTGGCTGAAAGAAACTGTAAGGGAAGAAGGGAGAGCAGAGCAGGCCACCATCCAGCTCCTCAGCAGTGCGGGGCAGGTTAGAGGCTCTCAGCTCCTGCACAGCCTCACCCAGCATGCGCAAGCTTTCACATGCAAGCTTGAGTGGGCTGATGGTACCCGGAGGACTGAGTCCAAGAAAAGAATCATAAAGCAGTTCTGAAATAGCATTTCCCAAAACATAAAAAGCTTTTTCTAAAGACTACTTTTATCCCCCCTCACCTTCAGGTATCAGAAAGACAGATAACAGAGAAATAAGGCATGTGGGAAAAGAGGGAATTTTGAAATCAAGTTCACACCAAAGAAACTGCACCGTCACAAATAATTCAACATCTCATCCTGTGACTCTCTCCTCATTACGTTTACGTAGTAAGCCTAATGCTAGTCAAGCTGGTGAGCTGGGAAAAACTTTTACGTGCCAAATGAAGAAAGCTTGTTCAGCACATGACTTGCTGATAACACCCAATCTCTAGCCATTCCTTTTTTTAGCAGTAAAATAATTTGTATACCAGCCATTTCTCTGCTCTTAAAGAGAATTTTCTAATTACAGATACATGCCAGGAGACAACATTTGAATTTAGTTTAATTTATAAATTACCTTGAGGCAGGTTTGCTCCGGGTGAATTTAAAACATTATCTAAAATCTCGTGGTTTATCCATAGCTGTCAAGCGAGCAATTTCCCTACCTTGAAATATATATAATGAGAAGCACTAACCCTGAAGAGAAGGGAAAAAAATTAATCAAAGATTTCTGTCCTCAAGAAGAAAGAAATCTGGCGATACTCCTTTCCATCCCAAGAAATTATGACAAATTACTGATCCAAACTGTCTCCACCACTGAGCATATGGGGTGGCAACACTGATCTAACCATTCTGGAATCTGGCTAATACTGAGCGTGGCATTATACTGTGTACAGAGAGAAACAGCTTCTCTCTGAAAAACCTTAGGCTCCTCGCAGACAATACCAGCCAAGGGTGAGCAAAGAGGAACTTTATTATCTCGGATTTGCAGAGGCACCCCGAGCATAGAGAGTGTGAGCTGACTGCACTCTGGAAGCCTTTGCCAAAAGATGAACCTGTGTGTCTCAATCCCAGTTTAACACTTTACCCATAGATCAAGCCTCTCTCATCCCGTTGACTCTTGCCTGCAAATCCAGGCTGTCTGAGCCCTTGATTTTCCTCCTTTCCACATCCTTCAAACAGTTTCTACTTTTTCCTTTTATTGATAATATTTTTTCATTAAATGTTTGAAACCTTTTCAGGACAATGGAGAAGGAGATGGTTCCCTGCACCCTTTGATACTGGCTGATTTCCAGTACAAGGGCAGGTTGACAAGAGCATGGCAAGTACCAATACTGCTCTGCACGACATTTCCCCAGGCTGCTCTGGCTGCGATCTCTCCAACAACTGCTTGGAGAACGCACGGTTGAGTCCTCGCTCTCCACTGTTACTACTGTTAAACCTACTGACAATAATTTTTGCCAGTAGAAAGAGAACGGTGAAAAATCCCCAAAGCAATTGACACAAAAATCACAACAGAACTGCTTTAGAGTCCGACTTCAGCTCTGTGTACAGTGGTGTTACATCAACATAAGAGTTGCCATAAACAATTCACTGTCTGACCAGGAATGGGACAAGCTGCCTTACCACCACAGAAGACGTGAGAGATTGGGGTTTAATGAAACCTTGAGAAATAAATTCCTATTTCCTATAGGGGCATCATGAAACAATTACTACCACTGTCAATTAACTTTTCAGTAAAATAGTAAAATTCCTTATGAGGAAAGCATTAATAAAAAATGGAATTCCCAATATGTTTAAATTAATGCTACAAACAATCATCACTGTGCGATCATCTGCAAGTTTTACAGACAAGAACTTTAAACATCCACTAGGACTTTTAGGAGGAAATTTATCACCCATCTTTTATCATAATAGAAATTAAGGCACAGTGCTGACAAAGTCTGACGCAGTAAATCAATGGCAGAACTGACTGAACATCAAAATCCCCTGATGCCTATTGCAAACATTACTCCACATTACCAACATTATCGACAGGCTTACATATGTACTTTTATTACCAAGTCTTAGTCATAAAGTCACTTGATCTCAAGTCTATAAACCTAGAATGGATAACCTTTTCTGTTATTTTAATTTGGGGGCATATTTTCTTTTTCCTGGAGGTAGATGACAAATCCTTGTCTTTGGCATAAGAATTCCTTGTGCCTGCCCTCAATTATTTTCCTTCCTATCGGTGTGAATATACCCTTTGATGCTCACACCTTAGATGAAAGCAGGAGCACATAGGGCTGCAGGTCACAGATTCACTGCAAGCTGTAGGATCTGGCACAGCAGAACAAGAATTTTTCAAGATTTTTAGCAGCTCTTGAAACAATTGTAAAGTAATAAGGAGCAGGATGTAAACAGTGCTCACCAACATACAATTTCATGCACTGCAAGGCTCTGGGCACCACCCATTTCTCCAGGTCTCTCATAATTCCTGGTTTCCTCACGTGAATTATGCACTAGCATTTCTCACTCCCGGCCACGGCATATCTGAGGTCAGGTACCTATAGCACAAAGTCTTTCCACACTCTTGAGATAAGGAAATCAGCCATCCTCAGTTTCCAAGCAAAAAAAAAAAAGAGGAACAAAGTCAAGTTAGCAAGAGCTTAAGTCCTGCTGGAACTTCCTTCCAAATCTTCATTTTGTGGTAAGGGGGCAATTCTTCATCCCAGACCTGCTTCAGCTTACCCGTGTTAACTGCAAAATGCATAAAGGAAAGAATAGTAAACCAGCCTTTTGTTGGGATGAAGACGTGGTTCTGGACACTCATATAATCTATCTGAAATTTCACTGGGTTGGGGTTGTTTGATTTTTTTTTTTTTTTCATAAAGCACTCAAAGATGGGGATATTGGATTTGATGGAGTGGAACTGGTCAAAACCGCAATACTTGGTGTTTCTTCTGTAATATGCTCACATCCAGTGCTTTAAGGCACTAGGAAGCACTTGATGCACTTCAAGGGCTAGAAAACCTCTCTGCTACAATTTCTCCGTATTAGAGAGGGCTTGCCTGCGCAGCAGATGCCATTACGGCTGCGGCTCTAAGGACTGAGCTATGACTTTTCAAAAGTTTGTCATTCAAGTAAGTACTGCTGCACTAAAACATAACCGCCGCATCCAAACTCTCTGCAAATGATGCAAAACATACACAACAAATACAAATAAATATTCTGTTCAATCACTTCAGATGAGAGAAACTCTCATATTCCAAGCTCAGTCTGACCAGCTGCTAAAACTCATTATTGAGACCAGAAGAGTCTCACCTCAGGGACCAGCAGCATCCCCTCAAACACGGGGTTTCTCAGGACACCAGAAGATGACTACTGTTATCCACAGTCAGGTGAGAAAAAAAGTAACAGGGGAGAAGATGGAGTAAGTATTATAAACTCAATCAGCTCAAACGTTATTGGACTCTGGGACAACAGAGGGGAGCACGATGACTTTGTTCTTGGCACCGTTAGACAGATAAAACAAAACAGCTCGTCATAAATCTTGGCACCCATTACTACTGATGATACTTTGTGTTCCTGATGACTCACCATTTCTAAGTGCAGGGAACAATGCTGGCAGGCTTCTCCCTGTAGTCCACCCTCATATCTCTGTGACTCAAATGCAAGGGCTCCTGTATCAGAGATGCTTTTCTATGTTGTGGTGGCCTCTACTTTGATAGTTAGAATTGCCCCAAGCTGCTCTTTGCCCCCCCCCCCCCCCCCCTTTTTTTTTTTTTTTTTGATGCTTGGCTAAAATAAAACCAGG